>SGPM01000191.1:0-52010 GCA_004802725.1 Antrodiella citrinella | reverse complement strand
GCCACCCAAGCTTCTCGAACAAAAGCAACAAGGTCGCCTGGGACAGAAAATGCCATTTCCAATAGCTCTGAGACCAGCACGTTTGACGAAGGCTGCGTCGTAAGGGAGAGTTCGAATCTCCCGTTAGCCACTTTGCCATTCCCAAGAAACCCGATAAGGGCAAGGACCCCTGGAAATTGATGAGTGAATGCGACGCGTGTGCTCTCTTGAACTCACTTGTACGGTTCTTGTGACTGGGAGAGTTCAGCTTTAATCCTACGCGTGAGAAGCTGTAGGCTGGGAATCGTTGTAGCACTCTCACCTCCTCTGTAGCGACGCGCTCAGGTCCCTCTCCGACGCGCTCAGGTCCCTCTCCGACGCGCTCAGGTCCCTCTCCGACGCGCTCAGGTCCCTCTCCGACACGCTCGGGTCCTCCAAGGATTGCAGCCAGCTTGAACGTAAACATGTGAGAGAGTGTAGACACGCCAAAATGTAACTAGTGAGACTAACAACAGCTAAAACAGCTTCCTCCTGCTCCTGATCGGTCTCACCGTTGGCCTCCTTCAAGATCAGAAATCAGCGACTGTACACCTACGAATGAATCTCCGTTACTCACCAAGTCGTCTGCTTTGGGATCATCCTCTATCTCCTCACGCTCGATAGAAGACAGACGGTTCAGCCAATCGTCCGGACCTGAGAAGAACGCGAGATTCGTCAAAGCACCCTTTGTCGATAAGCACCCAGATCTCTCACCCTCGTTGACAACCACAGGTTCCAACACACCTTCAGGGCCGCTGAGACCACTTTCTTCCCCAGTCTGCCGGGTTTCTCTGACTTCTCCCCGGGCGAAAATGCCGGCTGATTGTAAAAATTGTCAGCCAGCCTTTTGCTGCTCAAACGACTTCACGTACCTTGCTCCGCCACACTCAGCATCTCATCGGGCCTCCGTGGTGGACGACGGGGTCTCATTGAATGACGGACTGACATTGTAGAGGCGTTTAATGTTGTAAGTGTCCAGCTGTAGGTGACGACTCATGAATCCACCGTGAAGTGAGACTTAGTTTCACAAGATGCAGTGTTACAGTTATCAATTAATCATGCAAATAAAATAATACTCTGCAGGCGTCCCTCAACAGCGTAACGATGGTAGTATACGCGTGCGATGTCCCTATCCCTGTAGCCTTTTTGTCAAAACTTTGTCCCATACAACTTAGTGATAACTGACCTCAACTTAGTCTGGACTTCAGAGCCCCCTCTCCACACCTCCCCCTCCAACCGCGTACGGTAGGTGGGGGTTTATGGTCAGAAACATGTCTTCCTGAAATACCTCCCACGTTCCCCCATTGCGCCTGCCTGAAATACCACCCATGATCGGTGATCGGGCAATGTCCCAGTATGGGAGCCCAGCTAGAGGTGAGCAGAAAAATGAGTCTCCTGCCCACAAACACAGAACGTTGGTCACGAACTTGCGTCGGATAGCGAAGAAGGTATCAGAGCAGTCATGGGTCCTCATGATGCCCCACGGTTGGTTGAGGAGAGTTTGCTCCGTGAGGGCGACGGTAATTCACGTGACTGACCTCGGTGTCAGCGAGTCTTCACAAGTTCACGTATCTCAGTTACTCACCAAGTTTGCGTCTGGATCATCCTCCATCTCCTCAAACTCAATAGAAGACAGACGCGTCGGTTGATCTCCAACTTGCCCTGACGAGAACGAGACGACAATCGTCAAAGCACACTTCGACGAGCAGGAAGATCGCTCACCTGCATTGATAACGACAGGATCAACATTTCCTTCACGCTCAGTGCGACCACTTTCCTCTCCAGTCGGTTCGTTTCCGCTGACTTCTCTCCTGGCAGTAATGCCGGCTGATGAAAAATGTTTTAAGCCCGACTTCAGCTTCCAAAATGTCTTCACGTACCTTGCTCGGCCACACTGTACTCCTCGTCAGACCTACGCGGTATACGACAGGGTCTCATTGAAGCACGGATTGACATTGTAGTCCGGTTTGCCGTTCTACACGTCGACCAGTTAAGGGTTAATGCCAATTAATAGAGGTGCTGAATTGGCACTTAGTTTCACAGCCTGCAATATTACAGTTAACAATTAATTATACAAATAAACATGTAATTTTGGAAACACCACGTCCTGCAACCACGATGTCAGCTGCGACTCGGAACATGCACTGCGTAGATGCGGCAACCTACCAGCTGGTATCTTCACGCTGTGAGGATACCCCTGGTTGTTTCTGCCGGTATTTTCGCACTGAGAGGACCCCTGGTTGTTTTTCTGAACAACGGCAATTCTAAAGGAGGAAGACAATTTGGCTATGACTCAGACGGATTGAGGTTAGAGATGCAGTGTGCCTTTCACCCGTCTTAAATTTTCTACGATAACCATCGCTACACTCAAAGGGCCAATGCTATCCAGCTTAGTGTTTCCCCAAGACCCTCAACTATCTCCGCCACCCTTCTAGCACCCAACCTCAACTTCCTCAACCCTCACACACAACCAGCTTGCCACCTGACATGCACGCGTAAGTAAAATCATGCAGTTGATATTTGCGGAACGATCGTACCAATCGGTGTTGAGTCTTTGCATGTGCTCACAAACAAACGATCTAAGCTGGAATGATCTAAGGACAACATAAGCAATCCTTCAAGCTGAGACTGCNNAGNACANTTCTCACTGTTTGAACCTACACATACTGGCTACGTTCATACGCTCCCCTTGTACAAGCATAATTTCCCCGCACACGGACATGGTCTCCCCCTGCCCCATCCCATTTTGGAAGTCTGAAATGTAGCAAGATTAAGTCAAAAATGTCGCTGGAAACCCATGCCTCGCGATGATGGATGGCCAGCCCAACATCGCGTGACATGGGTATGAAATTGAGAAATAGCTACCCCCTTGCGCTGGTCATGGGTCCTTTGACCAGCGCACGTAACCACCCTACGTCGCCAGTACGGCCGACGATTCATTTACAATCAAGAGCACAGACAGAGACGACGCCGCGAAACAGACAGTCACCACGACGACCCAAGAACCCAGTCCGCCGAATGCGGACTACTCGCAACTGTCAGCGAATCTAGTCTGTCGTATCTGAAGGACACAAACTCACAGTGCTTGAAATGAGAGCGTCCGGAGACATGGCAACAAGTTGAGGCTGCTGACGATGACGAATTGAGCGTTGAGTTGATCACCCGTGAGACGGACGTGAATAACCCACACCTTTATTTTACAATCGAAGACCACATGCGATCTCACAATCTGAGTAGACAATGCCCCCAGAACCCAAATGCGCCGGGCCAGGGAGAAGGCCCTGCACGCATGATGCCCCCCGAACTCAATTCACTGTGGACAAGTATGAAGACAACCTGCCACGTCCCATGGGGTCTAGAACGTACGACGCAGACAACGGTCAACGGAGACTGCTTGCCAATGTCAGCAAATTTGATGTGTTGTATCCGAATGTCAAAAACTTACAATGCTTGAACTCACAACGTCCCCACGACAGGAGAATATTGGCGAAGACCTGGACGGACGCAAATAACAAGCACCATACCCCATTCCTCTTCCCATCGGTTGAGTCGGAGTTCTGGAATCTTTGTGAGTGCCAACTTGAACTAGCTATGAACGGCAATGTAACTCACCATATCAAGAGGACAGCGGTGCAAGGAATGCGGACGAGGTGCACTCTCGTCCGCATGCCCCCATCGGTGGCCGGCCACAGCGAAATTTTGACGGGGAGGCGAATGACTGCAAACACACTTGAGGGGACGACCATGAAACTGCCATTTTGTACCCTCAGAGACGGCCACTTTGTCAGACTCTGCGAGCTTCTGCGGATGGTCAGTCCGAGGTGTTACAAAAAACTTCTGTGTGGCGTACGGATGTGTCTAAGAAGCGAGAATCTTCTGTCCGTCTCGGAGAAGGCTCGTGAGACGATGCTACTATGCCAAGAGGTGTCCATTATGACGTAGATATAGCCAATGGTCCCTTCTCGTACAGATCACCCACCGCGGAATGCAACCATGAGCTTCCCTTCCACGGCGGCTCGGTTCAAGTGTGCGACGAAGGGGGGTACGGAGACAGCTGTCGGAATCAAATCAGCGGTCGCTCACCATGGAATGGAACGACTGGAGTTCACAGTGGATTGGTTCAAACTGACCACGAAGACGCATAAAAGTATGCTCTGCATTGCCCTACACCCCCACCCTCTATACCATACTTCGAGGCATGCGAGCCATAGCAAAGTTATCCACAAAGCGTAAACGGGCACCCTCCCTTGCGTCAGGTTCAGAATATGCCGCCTCCGAGTCCACCGAGTCACTGGACGCCGCCACGTCACACTGTGATTTATCCAGCCTGTCCGACATCGCGCACGGTGGTCAGGATCGATGCAATCAGTCTAATCAAGGGAGCAAGCTCACGAAGAAAGAGAAGAAGGAGTTTCAGCAGAAGCAGCAGCAGCAACGTTGGCACGAGCTCACACAAGCTAGTAAGAGAGATGAAGCTTGGTGTGAACACTTGCACGGCGTCGACGTAGTGAGTATATTGCATTCACCTGACATTGGCCTCTGTTGAATACTCTTGCAGATCGGGACAGACCACCACTCCAAACCTGGCATGGGCCGTAAGAAACCATTGCCTCCGACTTCCGAGCCTTGGGAGAGCGGCCGTCGCTGGTTCCATATGGGTAGAAATAAGGAGTTGACGCAGGGGCAGCAGCTGAAGGAGCTGAAGAAGGCAAAACAAATGAATCAACGGCGTGCAAGGAAATGTCTCGCTTGGATGTCCAAGCACGGTGAGCAATAACTTACCGAAGTACCACGTCTAATGCTGAAACTTTGATAGCGACGACAACGATGGCCGACTTGGAGGTTGGGGAGCTGGAGAAGCGGAAGTATCAGTGGAAGAAAATGGAGGAGTACACGGAGACAGCGCACCGCGAGTGCATTCGACTTGTTGATCCAGATTTCCCCACCTCGCAAGACTCGCATTGGTACAAGGATCGCAACGGACAGACCCTGGCCCTGCTCATCAGTAAACACGAATGCGAAGGGCAGACTGTGAACGACAACATACCTGTGAGTTGCTCATTCTAGCCGCCACAGACATCGCTGACTGGTCACAGGAGACCGAGATCAACAATTGGCTAGCGGACATGGAGAAATTCTTTTCCCGCAATCACCAGCAACTCGCACCGGGCGATCCTCGACATCCCACTTGCGGGAATTCATTCATGGAATACTGGGATGATCGCAACCCTCAATTCTGGGAAGACGGGCATCCGCGAGCGCACCACGTCTGGAAGCAAGTTGTCCATCACATGGAGCTGTGGCAGGAGAGGATGCATGGCGAGGTACGTGAGCTATCCCGTAACACTTGTACACGCAAGTTGACCATTTGAGGATAGAAACCCCTTGCGCCTTCAAGAGCGCTGCTCGGAAAGTCTGGGGAGGAATTTCAGCACAACATCAACCTGATGTACGCCGACGACGCGATCACCGACCTTGTTGACGACTACGTGAAAGAGGCGTTCCCCGAGGAACACAAGAAATTGAAAAATACATACGACCGCGGGCATTGGGTAAAGCAGCATCTTCCAGCAGACAGCCTGAGAATGAACGGTGGCGTCTTTCTGGGTAGAGTAACCCTGTACAAGCTTCAGACTGCCCTGCACATGGACAATTCGGACGGCGACTTATGTGTGTGCTTTTGCGGAGGCGATTTCGAGGGCGCGGAGTTTATACTCCCTGACCTGAATGTGAAGTTTAGGTGAGTCACTGCAATTCACTTCAGATGAGTTCACGCTGACCGTCCTCAGGTATCACTCTTGTGATATAGTGATCTTCCGTTCTGCCGCTCTATGGCACATGGTAGCGCCATGGAAGCCAAAGCACATCCCGGTCGACGCGAGTGCAGATATTCGCATCCCCGGGAGAATCTCGCGGGTCTACACCACTCACAAGACAGTGATCAAACGTCTGGCAGGTGACGATTGGGCGGATCATGCGATAAAGCACCCATTCTGGAAGGTGAAGTCAAGCAAGAAGGCTCGAGTGAGCAAGAGGGCGTAGATAGAACAAGGACACGTAAATACCACCTCTCTGAATGACAGTTGTATGAGCAAAATCCTGAGACGCACAACGAGACAATATTGATTCAAACGCCAGGTACGGCTGCTGCAAGGAGGTCATACCCAGCGTCAACTAAGATAGAATAGAACATCGCTGTTGGACGATGTCAGCATGTAGACATGGCACAAGTGAGAAGGGAATACCTACAAACCCCGAACACCCTAGGAAACACGAGGACGAGAACCCGAGAACGCCCACACGTAGCACCGACCAAGATAAAACCTGTTGCGACGACGTCAGCGGGTAGACACCGCACAAGTGAGAAAGGAACACATACAAACGTTCGTGCCACATTAACTTGAAGACAAATGCCCCATAGCCCGATGATGGAAAATGCCCCCAGAACCCATATCCATGTGCGTCGTCAGACCATGAGAGGTAAACATACCCCAAGGACGCAGACGAGATCGCGGAAGGATGGAGACAGTGGACGGCCTTGGAGAATAGACGAGTCAGGATAATGACGACGAACGACAAAAATGGACTTACGCCCGCCGACGAGACACACTGAAATCCGAGGACACAGACTGAACAGTCCATGAACAAACACTGGACCCGGAGACTAACCAGTCCACCGAGGCGTACATGCGGAGCCTGAACAGGCAACATCGTCCGACCGAAACACGAATCAAACTCAAAAGAAACGTATCATAAAGAGGGGGATGCGATGCGCTGTCGACACGCGCGAAAACCCCGAAGGATTGGTGGTCAGGTTGTTCAACTGAACCCTGTCCAACGCTTGGAGTCAAGTCCGCACGTCGTCCCGGGTTACATCGCAGAGCCCAATGAAAGTACAACATAAAAGATGATCACCGACCAACGTCTGGAAGCCGAGTAAGTGATGGGAAACGGATTCAAAAGCAGGTTACTTACACCACGAGGCGTCCCGGATTACATCGCAGAGCAGAATGGATTGATCACCGAACATGCATCTGGAAACCGAATGAGTGATGCGAAGCGGATTCAAATGCGGGGACTCACATTGAGATTCACGATATGCCTCCGAGAACCAAGAGGTTACGCCACAACACCTAAATGCCTCTTGGACGGAAGCAAATGTGCACAGCTGCCACAGCATCCCGCGTCCCATCACAACAGCGATTAACGATTTAGAGCTCATCCAAATCAAACACTTGCCTGTTAGTCTTCGGTGTTTGGGGTTCCAAGGGGGCGTGGGACTGGAGAGTGGACCGACAATGTCTCGTAGACTGAGCAGTCAAACGAGGGTAGGACGAAAAGCGGACGCAAAGTCTGCTGCGGAAGAGAGACTGAACAGTCTGCTTCCGCGAAAGGAGATGGGAACCGGGGGCAACGACGTCTTGCGATGGGGCATCGGAGGTGTCTTGAAGCGAGCGATTAGATGTTCTTCGTGATAGCAAGTGGTGGCGGGCAGAGGGTTGGGTGAGGGAGCGAGGGAGCCGATGAAATCTCACGGTGGACTGTTCGTTCAACTTCGTTGGAAGTCCGAGTTCAACTCCGACACTCGCTTGTTGTGGGCGTCTTGCATCTTCTCATCTCTTCTGAATCTTCTCATTATCGTCCTCACCACACGCCTCTCGCACCTCTTTGCAAATCCACCTGCACCGACCCGCCACAGTACTATCTCATCGTGGTCATCAACTCGGACTCGGACTCCAGAGCACGGATAGTCGACACCGGCCATCCCCTCCTCCCATCTCTGACCTGCCTGTGTTAGGCTCGTTCGTTTTGTGGATTCCACTGGTGGGACTGTTCAGTCTCATCGGGTCTGTGATTGACTTTGTGTCTTTCATTTGCACCTCGCCAATCGACCCGCCACGGTTCTCTGGCTTACCATCCGTCCTCAAATCGCACAAGTTGCTCTCCAGATTCACCTTGATCACAAGACCGAGGTTTGCCTGATCGGCAGTTGCAAAAAGTTCATTTGTACGTCTAACTTCTGATCCTATGAATGAACTACTACTGGTTGCCGCTTTTGCAGAGACGTTGGATGGTGGCAGTTGGTGCTTCTGGACGTGTCGGTGCTTTTAATAGTGCTGCCTTTGCAGAGGTGTTGGATGAGTCGTTGGTTTTGGCTATTCATTTGGCTATGACTCGTGCTGCAGTGTTCTGCCCTTCGCCAATTTCGCTGTGTTTTGTATGCTTCGATCAGTCATGTTCTCATTTTTTGTTTGCCTCTTTTTGCCTCTGTAGTTCCGGTTCGTGAGGCCTGCTCAGGCTTCAGGGTTCAATTCGAGGTCTTGGTTGACTGTTCAGTCAGCCGGGCTGAGATGTCGTTTTGCACGGACTGCTCAGTCTGTGATGCGATGAGTCTCCGTTCACGTATACGAGTTTGCCCTTGCAGTCGGTTTCTTCGTCACCATATGTCGTCTGCTGTTCACCGTGTTCCTCCCTTGGGTGTTTCCACGTCGCTTACAGGTTCGCAGATCGTCTCTTCTATCACATGTGGCGTGTGATTGATCTCAGCTAGTGCAGTGCATTATGTTTTTGTAGGAACCCTCTTGTATTGAGGACTCGTCGACTCGTCGGTCGACAATGATATCGTAAGTAAATGTCGTCTTTTTTTTCCCAATCAATCTGAAGTCTCCGCAGTGATAGTGATTTACTAGACTCTCGTTGGAAACATGCCTTTGGTGAGGCTCTTGAATCTGACCGTACGTTCAGTTTTGCCCGAAGACAACGGCATCGACTCATTCGCCATTCAACAGCACCTGTGCGCTTCCACGATGCTCGCTGTGGCAGTGCCACTGCGGACTGTAAATATATTGTTACATCCCCGAACAGCGACTACGTCCCGCTGCCTGTCTACGGCAAAATCGAGCTCAAGATATACCCTGACGGTCGTTTCGGAAAGGAAGACCCCATTCTATGGCCGCAGCTTTTCACCCCCGACAATCCTTGGATGGTGGCGATCAGACGCAAACCAGACGGCGCTCACGAGGACTCCGTCATGTGGCGAGACGTCATTCCTTCTGACTTCCGTCCCTCCCCGCCAGGCTCTTCACTTGGCTCACTATCTTTGGAGTTCCTCGCCGATCTGAAACGCTCGGTGGACGCTGCCGCACGCAGGATCGACGGAGAGTTGGCACGTCGTGGTGCAAACCCCAAGATGCAGTACTTTTACTTAAGTATGCAACAAGCTGTCGCCCGGCTGTCCCTACCTTCAAGCTACCGCGACATGCTCCATCAGGTTGTCTGCACTCAACGATTCTGGCTGTACGGCGAGGCGTTCCTGGAGTTTTACCTCCGGTTGAGGCTGCCAATGGCAGAAGCGCATCCGGACACAGTTCACTCCGTAAACCTGAACTTGATGGGAGCGGTCACGTCTGATCCAGCAACAGCGCAGGAGTTGTATCGTTTGGGTGTCCCCGTATGGTTTCTGCGCACGCCAGCCCAGTTTGACGGTACTAGTCGTCTGGGCTTCGCTGTGGCCACCACCCTTCCAAGCGCACTCTGCGCCACATCTGATGGACGTTTGGTCTACGAGGGTGACGCCGGACGGTATCACCTTTATCTCATCTACCGCCACTCTCATCTGTATTCGGACATTCCTTTGACATCTGTCGGCGTCCCCTCCCATTCTGTTGCTCTGGCAGCAACTGCGTCGTTCTCGCGCCCTTCCACCTCGATTGCTCCGCCCACCTTTGTTGTCAGATCAACGCGTGACAAGCAACGGTCTGCGCCATGTAAGTAGCTGTTAATCATGTACACGAACAAAGCTGATGAGCCCGACGGTGCAGATGCCCCAAAGGTCAACAAACACCGCCCTGAGATGGGTCGCAACAAGTTTGAAGATCCCAAGCACGATTTCATGCCGGAGGGCATTGCGGCATGGCAGAAAGGGTTGAGCGAGGTCAATCGAGGTCAGGTATCCTCAGGAAAGGCGTGGCCGTACTGGACCCCTGAGCCCGCGCTTCTGCTGCCCGATAAGGTAGAGCGGTGTGCAAGATACCTCGAGAACTGGGTTCGCGCTCGAGATGGGTGGTTGTATGTGCAGGCGAACCCTCAGGTGACGGATACGCCTGCCTTCGTGCCGCAGGAATGGCGTGAGTTCCTCAACCATAACTCGAGAACCGCAAGTGAGCTTGAGGGAGAAGGCGAGGCGAGGCGAAGGAAGCAAGCCGTGCTAGCAGTTATGGATCGTGTATGCGGGTTGGAGCGTATGTCCACCGCGCCTCTGTTGTGGTTTGGCCAGCCTTTTATCGCCGCCTTGCCTATGGCGAAAGAGGTGATATGGGAGCTTTGTGAAGTAGGTTTCCGCATCGAACTCCGTCAGCTGCACCTCCTGCTTCGCCGGAAGCCGCGCTTCGAGGATCCCACATCAGAGATGGCCTGGGAGACACTCGACCAAGGCCTCCTTTCCTCAGTCTTTCCGGATGATCAACTGCTTCGTTTGCAGGCTCTGCCTTCCGCCCGATTTGGTCTAGGTGCAGACAGTGTCCGTGCGCGCGCGAAGAGTCTCGACGCGCTGCGACAAGTTATGCGCACGTGGGAAGGTGCACCGAAAGAGCTCCTGGATGCGTCTTCGCTTGTGCAACATGCGTCTGATCAATACCTCGAGCGTATGGAGTCAATCATGGCCGGATGGTACGCTCAGGCATTCTGGGAACGTGCTGGACGTCCTCCCATCCTACCTCATTTGTTTCCTCTTGTGCAGTAGTCGCAGTTCGGACAGTTGTATCTTCTTGGACAAACCTGTCAGGTAATTTATGTGGTATGCTTGCTTATCATGGGAGGATGTGATCGCCTTCAAGTTCACGCTTCGACTCGCTGACGTGTGCTGGAAGACACCCAGAATGGCTGATCCGTGTTAGGTGGGTCAGTAATGTTTGTTATGTGGATCATGCTGACAGTTTTGTAGAACCTCGACAAGTGCATGTATTCATCAAGAACCTCAACGGCGGTGACCGTCCACAATGGGCACAAGCTGGTGATTTGAGATGTTTTTTATTCCTACTTGGAGTTAGACGTCAAATCTACTCTGTAATTGAGAACGGTGCTTGCTTCCGATAGGTGTACGTTAAACAACCTTCATTGCGACAGAAAAACCGGGGATCGACACGTGACGTAGCGATTAACCATATTTCCACGTGTATATGATAACGATTGATTTCATGTGATAACCTGGTTTTGGCGAATCTGGTGGCGCCAAAGAATCGCACTCGACCTTCCCCAACCTCTTGATGGGGGATTCGAAGAACGTCAAGAGGAAAGTGGAGAAGGGGAGGTACCACCATTTTCAGGAAGGCGATCACTCAGATTATGGTGTCAGTCCCTCATCTGTTCATAAATTTCGACCGCCCTGACATTTTAATCGCCTTTTGCAGGAAGGTGACAAGTCGGATGATGATGTCAGTCCATCTCCTGCTCATGAATTGTGACTGCCCTTATTCTTTACGCAGCTGATGAAGCTGGATCCGCACTTTTGGGATAACATGGTGAGTGCTTCGAAGCTTTTACTAGCATTGTGCTGATAGTAGCGTACAGCGCATTACGCAAGGGTACAAACCGCCGAGACCAGGGAGGATGACGCCGGGGATACCAAAAGCCATTGTAAGTAGCGTGTGCACGCCTCCATTTGGCTATTGATTGGATGTGCGCCTAGTACGCGAAGTACAAGGCTCACCTTGCCGCTACAAATGTCGCTGGAAGCACCATTCCGGCTGGCGATCACCTCGACCCAGAATCCTTCGACGAGGCGAGTACGCTGATGCCTGCCCCCTTTTCAAGTATTCACTTTAGAACCAGGGGATCGGCGACGGCGTCGAGAACAGCTCGCATGAGTCCAAAAGTAAGAACAAGGGGAAGGGGAAGGCGACCTTTGGTACGAAGGCCGGCGAGATGGAAACGGTACGCAGGCAGACTCAGCATCCGCCGCATGTCCTGATTCGTCGCATTCTTGGCACAAGACCACCGTGATTACGGGCGACGAACCCCTCACTCCACGTGACTTTGACAAGGTAAGCACTCTACATGAACTGCTCAGCTCGTCGCATCCAATTGACCATACAAATAGGGGGTTGACATAGACATTACGAATAGCTCACGGCCTAAGAGAGCTCATGGGGCCAGGCCTGAGGGGAAGAAAGTTTCCCCCGCTCCGATCCAGGTTCGTGATTTCATACCGCGGAGAGGATGTGTGCTGACTAGTGACTTATTGTTCCTCCAGGAGGGCACCATAGACAGACCGGTCAGTTCCGAAGATCGTCACTCGCAGATCCGTTAAACTTACATTGATCAAGTTTGTCCTAGATGACGACCCCAACAATGTCCTTCCAACCCATGCACAGGCGGCTCAGTCTACGAGCAAAGCTTCTTCTCATAAGGTGAGATTGGCACATGATGGCGAGCATAAGAGAGGATAACAGAGTATTTCAGAGGCGTGCAAGTGACGAAGGTATTCTCCTCAAGGTAGTACTGTCTCTCATCTCCTGCTAGGCCTCGCCTAATGCATCCTATCCAAGCCATTCTCATGTATAGTGACCGAGGATGAAACTCTTGTCAAGGCTGGGCACACATACGTGTACTTCTGGAGCACGGTATGTTCTCGCAGCTCCATCATGATATGTTGTTCTGAGGATGAACCACATAGGCCGATGTGGTACATGTAACGAAACACATTCACAAGCAAGGGATGATCAAGATATATCTTCCGGCACTGGACGAATTTTGCAGGTGTGCCTTGATCCAGGCAGACACCTTGCTTGAGGCATGTAGTCTCAATGGCGCTGAAACGTGGGTAAGTTGCCGAGCGAAAGATGTATTAGTGACTTCCAGCCGTGTTGTACTGCGTTTACCGGGCGTTCACCCGTCCAAGGACACTTTGTTAGATGCAACTTCGGGTGGTAGACAGCTAGAGTAGATGCGAAAGATTGCGAGAGTCCAAAATATGATATACGTTCCTCAGACTTAACAGTTTGCTCGGTGATGAACTGAATCGTCTGGACCGCAGAGTCCTGCGTATTTGCAGGTATTTATGTTCATGTGATTTGATTCTCGTTCTTCAACTGATAGCTCAACAGACAAAGCCAACGTGTCAGTCATGACTGGCGAAGGATCAAACTTGTGAAGATAGAGAGATAGATGCTGTAAGAACCAACGTGTGGTGCTTGTTATGTTCGACTTCACTCGTTGCTGACTCTCAGCTTCCGAGCTGATATTTTGTGCAGGAGGCACTAGCTCCAACACGGAGCTTAAGCTCGAAGTATTTTGCAGACAACCTCCACTCCGACTGTGATCGGAACTCGGTCAACTCTCTCCACTAGGACGCCGTTCGTGTGGGCCTGCAGCCAACAGCGCAACCTGATATATGTGCCCAGTCGCAGACGCCGCTGCCATTCACGCGCTTTGAGCTCAAGGTGCTGCGTATGACGAGCAATGTGGGTGATGGTCGCAGGACACTGCTGCCCGGCCTCGCCTGAGCTCTTCGATACATGGACGAGATGCTGTCGTGAGGACGGGGGCAAGGATTTCGGATTTGTGAAGGTACGTACCGCGTTTGTGCAGGCTTTCACGAGACTTATCCAATATCTACAGCTGCCCACCCTCTGATATCTTTCTCTTTCACCAAATAGTCCCTTCTATCGCGTTCACACGATGCAGTCGTTCAGCCATCGACCGACATCACCGAGAGTCGCAAAACGCGGAAGAAGTGTGCTTTCACATGGAGGTGAGGCCTACAGGTGGGTACAGTGTATCTGTGGTCTTATACACAACCTTACAACTTCTGTACAGGCCCACCGAACGACAACACGTGCATTCGTGCGTTATTGAAAAGTGTCACAAACGCGACGAGAGTTGTCTCTGGATGCGCGGCCGTAGGCATTTGCACCAATGAGTGGTCACTACCATGCGACTGTTTATGCTTACGAGGCGCTGTCATTTACCTGGGGAAGATGTCGGTGAGCAGTTCGGATTGATCATGAAGTGTAATCGTCTCTGACTGTCGCATTCTTTGAATTATGATATAACTAGAGGAAATGGCACGAAAACATGATAAAGGGCGACGTTGGGCTGAGAACATCATATTCACAGTTATGACGGCAGAACACTGATGTTGGGACGGTGTATGGTACGCTGTCTCTTGTTTGCACTCGGCGTATTTGTGGCTGACTCGTCATCCACCTCCAAGACTACGAGCGAGTAGACGCGGTCAAGAGGCTCCTTTAGTAGCCTGTCGACCTAGATGTTTCGTATCGCGAGTACTGACATTCACATTGCGTACGAGGAAGTCGATATGGCGATGCAAAGGAGAATGGGTGAATGATTGGCAGTAACTAGGAGAAGATGGTCGCAATGTAACAATCACGGAGAGTGAGACTGCATGATAGAAGGCGAGATTCTATCTTTGCCTTCGTGTTTACAGCTCCGTACGAGTCGACCGCTACGTCGCTACGAGTGACAAGTACATTTCCATGGTGAATGCTCTCAAAGATTTCTGCTGACGGTCAAGGGGTAAGGCGCGAGCGTTATCGATGTTTCCCGCGATGTCAGACAAGCGGTATATGGTAAACGTCAGACTCGAGACAATCTTGCACTGCGGTTCAAGTGCCAGGTTTAACTCAACATCTGCACCATCTCTAACCGAATCTACACGTCGCCTGACAAAGTCCACTTCATAGGGGTACCATCTCCCGAGGTAAGAGTATCAACCGACCAATTGTCGTTGAAGAAACACTCAGTGATGTTTTGCTAGAACCAGATACCATGGGCAATGTATTCAGACGGCTGTGGAGGAAGGATAGAACGAGGAGGTCGCATGTGCACAGTGAGTCACCCGTTGGTCGGATGAGTAGGGAATGCTCAGATGTTCAATTGAATTTGCAGGGGGCGAGATCACGGAGGCGATGAAGAAGTTGGGTAGAACTCTATTGAAGCACGGTTACTCGAAGCAGTTCGGCGTTGGGCTGGGGGTGGTTGAAATTGGCGACACTGAGAGTACTGTTGTCGTTGGAGACAAAGGGAGTTGAAGGTGTGGATGTGGGATGGGCTGAGGAACATCCAGTATTTGCTCAGATCGACGCAGCTCGTTGTCGTGGAATGTTCACCTCACCATCGTTGGATTGGTTGTATTCACTTTGCAGCACAAAAGATAAGACAATGGAGGATGTAAATTGACTGTTTATTGTACGTCTTTGCGGATAATTGCATCTCACGACGTCTGTAGATGTGACTTGACTTGCAAACACCTCTAGTCCTAGAGAGCTATACCCTACTACCTACTCGTCATGACGCCATGTATACTCCCCTACCTGTCCTCCATCCAACCTTCCATGTTGTTCAAGTCTACGAACATGGAAATCTCCCTGATAGCGAATACTGCGACACCGTTCGCGAGGGTGTCGCGGCCCTCACCACATCGTCCTTGCACCAGGTTAGACTCGTTCGTCTCCTCCGGATTTTGAAGGTTTGTGAAGACACGGCATTAGAGTCATCGATCCAATGGTACGCCTTTCGCAACTACAAACTCCTATGTGCCTCCAGGTCCATGGCAGCACGCACACCCGCACGCCCCCGTTTGCTTGCATTGAGAACAACGACGAGGTTGAGCTGGCAATGGAAGACAAAATCTAACCTCCAAGTGTTCCAATGCCTGCGATCTATTAACGAGGCGAAATATCCAGAGGACATTGAAAGGAGATGTTTTGAGTATACGGTGCGCGTCGTGTACTCGCCGATCGAACCAGCTAACAGGCCTCTAGCTTTCAACAGGAAGAATTGTATTGCTGCAAGGATAATCTCAGACGCTACACGAGCAAGCGTACAGTGGACATATTTCATTGTTGCTGCATAGACTACGGTCTTTTGGGCCATGTTCAGTTGTTCCTAGCTTCCCTTTGTGGCTGACTCTCGAGTACGTTACCAGGAGTCTTCGTTTCTTTCATTCTAGCTGACGGCTGTTCCTGCACATTCCAAACGATCAACGTACCCTCGTCGGTCGTCCAAAGATATGTCGAACATCCAAGTGCACATAAGAAGTACGTACCGTTCTCTTTGGGTTTTTGACAAGACTGGAGCGACTTGCAGTTGCCTCACCTGAATATGTCCAAATCATGGCCTTTGTGCGTTGATGCACCATCCGTTGACAGTGCCAAATCGGACCCTCGACGAGGCTGAATGCACAATGTTCGACATCGTTGAACATACCAGGGAAGCGTGTTTTAATCTTTAAGGTGCGTCCGTCCCTTTTGGGGGGCTGTTGTACAGCCCTTCCTTCACTCTCACCTATATACGGATGACTTGAATTCTCGTAGATAGAGCATCCGTGGCTGGATTTGTTCAGAGAGCGCAGATCATAGGTGTCCACAGAGTTGGCTCATACGCACACATACGCACACAAAGTTTGGCTGACTTCAGAGCTGATGAAGTGTTAGTGCGTCTCCCAGTGCTCATCTTCAACAAAAGGCGGGGCGTCGGTTCACACGGATCCTGCATGAGAGTTGCCTCTCACGCTCCTCGCCGTTCCTGGGTTCCACGGTGCGTGATTATGTCTTTCCAGTTCATACCGTGGACGCTGTAATCGTTCTTCCAGAATCTATGTTTTTGATATGAGCACCGACTCATGTCGCTTTTCTTGGATCTCACACTACGACTCCGCCAATATATCCATACAACACATACGTTCCGATACACCTTGCAATCCAATGCGATGCAACCGTCATCACCATGGGCTCGTCACGAATCCAAGCTTTTACCCTTCATTCACTTGATAGACAGATTTTGTAGGTTCAATCACATGGTATTATAGAGACATTAAGCTACTACATCTGGTTCATTCTGATGGATTCCAATAAGATGGTTACAATACCCCAGCGCGTCTTGCCAGAGTAAGCGACGAATGTTCATATTGAGGGTGTGAGCTTGTGGCTGCGACGAGAGATGATGGTTGAGGGCAGTGACATCCTCGGGGGTGAGAGGACATCCGGGGGGATCGCATGGAACATGCGAGAGGCTGGTAGGACCCGTGTTGAAAGGATTAACGTCTTCCCACTCCTGAGGATTGTGAGTGAGGTGGTGAGCCATCAACATCGCGTCCTCATGAATCGCCCAGTCAACGCCGTAAGAGGAGACATCGTCGGGATCGTCTGCTACAGGTTCCTGATTCATGGTGATGGTATGAAGACCGCGGGGTCCGTCTTGGACCATACTGAAGAAGAAGATATCCCGAGGAGACCGTTGTCGTTCGCCTCGAATTTGAAGGGTGTGGGAGTTCCAGGATTGAACCCACTCGTCGGCGTCGTGCTGGATATGGGAGAGGAAGAGATGATGGAGAAGCCAGATGTGGGCAGCGTTGGAAGGGTTGAGGCCATGGTGGACCTCAAGATGGTGAAAGAACGTCTTCCACTTCTTGCCGAATCCGCTAGTAACGTCGTACCATAAACGTTCAATGCGAGTGTTGTGCACGCTACTGCGGGAGAGAGTGGGCATAAGCAAAAGGGAAGAGATGTGAAAAGTGTTCGTACGTACCGACCCCAGATGTACGATCCACGTCCCGGACCTCTGAGCTCTTCCATCCTCTGCGCGACCCCGACGTTCTCCGTCCCATGGTCTCCGCGGCATCGACTTGGGCATCCGTAAACGTCAATGGCTTCTTCAAAGAGGTGGAGCACCGTTTCAGAGCGGTTGTTGTTATGAACCCCAAACGCAGTGACAAGACGCGATTTCCCGTCTATGAACGTGTGCATGACGATCTTGTAACGAATAAGACCTGGAAGAGCGTCAGAGTTGGCTACAGCATATTCGTAAGAGAACGTACCGTGTTGACCATCATGATGCCAAAGAGAATTGGCCCCGGCAACGTTGTATTGACGGCGGTGGATGGTACGAGCACCGAAGATGCCAGGAGTACCGTGAACCCGGGCATAGGACAAGGTGAGGCGTTCTCGTGGGACGTGATGTCCGGCTGCTTTCAATCGACCGCTGATCATGCTTCGTCCAAAGCTGGGGAACACGTTCAAGATNTGGGAGAGCTGTGCGTCAAGCTCTGGGTCGGTGAGGGTGGACACAGGACGGGTTGTCGAGTTGTGAACACGGGTAGTAGAGCCGTCGGCTCGGGGAAGGCGGACGATGACAGGTAGTGCGGGCTGTACCAAGCCTTGTTCGAGGGCNCGACGACGCACCGTACGCGAAGAGCAGCCGAGAACCTCCGCGATATGGGTTGGNCCACGAAGATCCAAGGCGTACCGAAGAAAATNGGTGCTGATTTCGACACGAGGACGGCCACGGCCAGAGGATACAAGAGATGATACCACGAGTGGGGCAGAGTCTGGGGGGTCAGAGGATTGATGGCAGGCTTNGTCGAGGGCCTGTACCATCGCCGCTATGCTCTGCTCAAGAACACGAAGCTCTTCCGGAGGAAAAACTGTGACGTTCTAATGCAATGTGAGGGTAAGATTNAACCTGCACAGTGAATTAAAATAGNACGCCCACCTGTTGTGCAGATTGCAGAAGGTGCAATGCCTGCTGTCGGTGCTCCGAGAGTCTCATACCATCCCCAAGCTGTACACGGAGTGCCCGCTGAACCCTTCCCTCCAGGACCTGGTATGCAGCACGAAAATTGTCGAGCGGATTGAGCTCCATGTCGCTGGAAGAGACAGTCTACTAGAAGCGACTCGAGAATAGTCCCAGAAAGGGGCCCGGGCAAAAGAGGGCGGGCAAAAAAATTTGGGTACTGCACAGCATGTAGAATTAGTGATATATATAATTCACAAGGATTCACAAGAACTCACAAGAGTCAAGTGCAAACACAGATGAGCAAGTGGCAAAGCAGCCATCCTTGGTCATATCAAGATTATATAAGATTCTTGAGGATTATGAAGTTCATGTCTGGGACCTAACCTTGCATGGGGCAACATCACATTGAGATTCCTAAGGAAAACCAATATGCATTCATTCAAGATTATACAGTAATATGTAGGAATGCTCAAACGCAAAGCAAACGTACGGTGACTACGAACGCAAACCAATGATGTCTTGAGAAATTTGAGGATATATGCAAGAAAACTAAGGATTCCTAAAGAATCACCGAAAATCGCTAGGCGGCCGCCCAGTGCAGGCATATTTGTCCGATGTAGCCCGCGAAAGAGAACGAATACTCGGCGTACCATAAGCCGCGTGTTGTAAGTGTTCGTTCACCTCGCAGTGAGAGAAGATCTAGACGCCTCCAACCATTGATGTAAATTATGTAACGAGTTTGGTGACTATAAGTACCTGAACATGAATCGCTCCGTACACGTCTACCAGGGATCTCCACCATCTCCCGATTATCGAAGTTTAAGGGTGCGTATTTTAATGTCATCCTCGAATTTCAGCAGTCAAATAATCATTCAGCAGGATCGTGATGAGCAAGTCGCGCTGCAACCCATGCACGATCCTACATGGGCGCAGACACGGCGAGTGGTTGCTGTTGGATACGCTGAGAGCGTCGTCTGTTTCCTGTTGTAGTCATATGCGNNTCGANNTGTTACGTGAGGCGTAACTTCGGCACGAGTTCTGACTANGANNAGGTTCNAGTGAGACGATGAGGACAATGTGCAGANGAGGACNATGTTCAGAGTGGAAGATAACCTCTATTAACAAGGAGGTCAAGTTGGGGAACAACTTGACCGANNNGTACAGGTATNTATACNNGTATGAGAACTGCGGAATCNGAAGGAGGATCGTTANGACCGTNCNNAAGGTNCTGCGGAAGTCCCGAGAGGGGGTTAGATGTGGCACGTCGGGGGCGTACCGGAGGTTCCGATCAGGGTAGACGGGGCGATGCGGAGCAGGGCCGGAGTCCACGCGGGGAGCGGGGAGGAAGTTCGGGGAGGTTCGCTGAGCAACCGTCGGACTAGCCGGACGTCGCAACAACGGAGGGCGAGGGAGAAGGAGTCAAGGGAGAGGAAGGAGTGACGACGGTCGGGCGTAAGGCCGGAGGTCGCGAACACCACACAGAGGTGGGTGACGCGCTATCGAGCTCAAGTGTAAGGAATGTGGGGGAGGGTCGGAAGGCCCGAGATGATAGCACGGAATAACGTTAATTTACGAACTGGGGAATTATGTACATCCAGATGATCCTTTTATACTACTCTAGTAAGTGGCTACGGAATGCGGAACGGAAATGGAGTAGCCGAGTAGAACGTGGTGTAGATAAGAGTTCGTAATAAAACCTCATGTGAGACGAAAGGTAGAACATGAGGAAAACACGTTGAGCGTAGAAAAGGTAAGTAAGGACGGAGGAGGGAACGTAAACGGAGAAAAGGAAGTGAGGGGGCGGGAGCTCCTGAAGGGGGTAGATAACCGGACCCTCCGACAGACCTCCGATGCGTTGACAAGGAACTGGGCTCAATTGGGAAAGCTCAGTATATCATCACGGCAATAAAACCCAATGAGCCCAGGTTCCGAAGGAACACACGGGAGTAGCGGGTCTGTGTCGAGGCGTCTGTCGGAGAGGTGTCGGAGACTCCGGGTTAAGGCTGCACGCCTATAACAGGAGGATCATTCAAGTACTAAGGAACTGCGGAGGTAAAAAGGGGGGACGTTCAAAGGGAACCGTTGAAACGGTGAGCGTTGGACGGTGATGGTTCATCCGCTGTCGTAGAGAAAAGCCAGATGAGGCTTCTACCGAGGGAAAGGGAAGAAAGAAAGAAGGAAGAAAGAATAAGGGGATTCGTGGGAGAGGACCGGCGTAAGCGCGTCCGATTCAGGAGGGAAGGCGAATGTGGAGGAGGGGGTAGAAGTACGACGAATGGGGGCTGGTCGTGAGTGTAATGGGCTCGAGTGGGGGACGACAAGTATTAAGCTTGTCTGTGGAGAGTACTGGCCAAGATTGCGTTACGAACAACATATACCGTAACCTAACAGAGTGATCAGCGAATATATGCGATTTAAAGACTTACTTCGAAGAACAATGCCGTTCTAAAGCGATACGATGACGGATTTAAAATGATGACTTGAAACGAATACTTGAAGACGAAGACTCGAGTTCGTCGCGCGCAGAGGCTACGAGAGGCACACGAAAAAGAGAGAGAGCGAGGGGGGGGGAAATTCGGTGCTCCATTCGAAAAGTGAGAGGGTACTATATATACATGGGAGTGGAGTACGAAGGAGCAGATCGCGAATATAAAGAGACAGAAGACGAAGAAGAAACCATACGAGAGAACAAAAACATAGAAGTGATTGCTGATTTAGGGAAGTGCGAGTCCGAAAAAGGGAAACTGGAGAACACCGAAGTACGATCACGAAAGATCAGAACGAAAAGTGGAGTCCGTAACGAAGTAGCCGTCAAGAAAAAGAAGTGAAGAGGTATAAGGTACTCGCCAAGGATTCCGGAACAAGGACGCGCGGTTCTCCCACACTGCCGGGATCATACGTCAAGAGCGTCAAGGTGGACTGCCCGCCAACAGTCACCAAGCTGCTTAACCCGAGGGATCAACGTACTAGATGGCAAGGGTACTCGGCGCGGGTCGTGGAACACGGAAAGCAATGGACGAGAACCGAGAATGTTGAACGAAGATACACGGACGACAGAAAACCGAGGGGGAGAGTCCGAATCGAGCCGGAGGTCCGTCCAAGACAAAAGACTGCGCGAAGACAATGGGCAAAGGGTACGTTGGCGCGATGACCGAAAAGAGAAGAAGTTGAATAGAAAAGAAAGAAGACACAAGTGCGAAGGCGAACGAAGACAAGGGGATGAATACGGAAACGCAAAACATAAAGAGATCCATGACGTCAGAGTGTATGCGTAAGCGCAAAATCGTGAAAGAAAAAATGAGACTCAAGGAATAAAAGAAAGGCAGGAGTCTTGAGGTTGACAAAGACGACGCGCGCGTTGATCCGTTCGTAATGCGCGCATATAATGAGTTTCTAGGTTTTCTGAAAGCCGAAAATTCAGTAGCGCAGGTCTTCTCCATGACACCGCAGTAAGGGAATAGGAAAGGGGATGAGTCGTACTAGGTATACATATGGGAGTCCATATGCGGGTAAGGGTACGATGAAGGAAGTGGATGAGGGAATAAAGGGATAACGGGAAATAAAGGGAAAGGAAAAGGGAAAAAGAATAGAGCGCACACGTGTTTGTAACAAGGTCGTCGATTTGTGGTTGAATGACCAGCAGCAGCAGCAAAGCTGACAACTACTGCTGCTACACGCTGCCACCGTTAGTGACTTTCCCAGGCCTTTGGTGGCTATATATGAACTCGAATCATGTCAATGTCGGACTCTCAATATCAACGATGGGTGTGTTATCATGATCATAACACTGTTACTATTTGTGACATACTGTGACAACTTGAGCTCAACACGCGCTGATGAGCCCCAATTCTCGTTGGTACCCGCGCGCCGCTATTACGCACCGACTAGCACCTATCCGCCCCTACCTTGACACCTTCGGAGACTTCTCGTCCGCTACGTCTACTCGTATTCACGTCCGCACATCCCGACGAATGACCCGCGCATCACCCGCGATGTCCGAAATCCTCGAACTCACGTCCGCGCATCGTCCGAAGCCACGCGCGAGCTAAACGCACAACCCCGATACCTCCTTTCACACCCCCGTTAGTACATCGTAACTCCTTCGAACATCGTATCGTAGTTTCCGGACCCTTATCGTACCTTCTCGGACACTTTCGTTTATCTTATTTCTTACTTCTCGACTCTTTCTCGTAGCTACCGGTTTGAATAGTCCGTATCCTACTATAAGTAGGCGCACTATGTACATTAGAACAAAAGGAAGATCCCCCTCCCCTTTTTCCCCCTTAATACCTGTGAGAGCGAAGATTTCACGAACCCCTGCGAACCGCGTGCGTATATTTCTATTGCGACCCCCTTTTGCGTTCTCTGGTTATCCTGCGTTTACTGCGTTGCGTTGCGTTTCTAACAAGCCCCGAGTTCTACTGCGTTTACTACTGCGTTCACCTTCTACTGCGACCCATTGCGTTTGCGACCCCTCGACCGCCGTGTTTCACCTCTACTCGCTGTTCGATATACCGCTATCGTCCCGCGTCCCCTTCCTTTATCTTCCGCAATTATCGCCCGTGGCCCCTACTCGTCCCATCGGTCCGGACACTCTCGGACCTATTTCTGTCAGCCTCGTACCTCCCGCGGACCCTCTCGATCGCGTTTTTATCAGTCATACAGTCACGACATATCCATTCCGCGCGGTCTAGTACTTCTCCGCAGGCCTCGTAGCTATTTCGGTACTTCGCCCGTGCGGTCTCGTAGGTCACCGGGCGTTGCACGAGTCATCTCGGGCGATACACGAACATCACCGGATTACTCTACCCTATTCCTAGGTCCTCGGCCCACCCTTACGACTCCTCTACTTACGCCCTTACGTGGTGTCCTCCTCCTGGAGTACCTCCATTGTTGAGTGTGTTTACTTCTGTGTTCAGGAGCCCGTCTGGTGCATCAGCGCGGCAATATGCCGTCGACAATGTGATGCCGCCTTGAGTTAACGAGCTAAGGAGCAGACACATGAATGCACAATCTTAAGCATACAGCACAAGGCACATCAACAGAATGTTAGTATAGGTGATACCTTCACAGAGAACACTGAAAACGTACGATGATTCTCAAGGGACTGTCTTGAAGGTCGAGCGTTGGTCGGGCGAAGCGTAACCTATGACAGACGAGTGACACAGAAGTCAGCAGAAATGGCGGTGCGACGACGAGCCAATGCTTACCTGTGTCGTCCATCCAAACGTACCTGCACGCGTACTGTCGTACAGTACTGTCGGCGAAAAAATCTTCAGCTCCGACTCCCGAGGATGAGTCCACTCACTGGCTGACTCATACGGGGAAAGTGCCCTCTCTCCGGAAACATCAAAGTATACGTACGATCCTAGAAGACGGTGATTTGAAAGAAGTCGTCCGTGCGAGCGAGTAGGAGATGGAAGAGCGGAAGAGAGCAGGAAGAGATCGTTCACGCACGAAAAATTTCTGATACGATGAAGGAGAGACGCGCGTCGTGCTGACTTGAACGAAACGAAAGGAGATCTCGCGTCAAGCGTAAGTGGGATAGAAGTCCATCATGGATGTCGAGAAGACGAGGCGGCGAAGAATGGTTGCCAGGGAAAGATGGCCGGGGCACGGGAGACGAGTCGACAATCAGGTTGGAAAAGTGGCGGAGTAACGGCTTTCACGAAGGGATGGGTGACAAGGGAAGAGGGAGTACATGAGCTATGAGATGGATTATGAGGGGGTGGATGGACAACAATGAGAGTGAAATTTACATACCTGATTTGCGTGTGTTGCTCCTTGCCTTCTTGTCAAATATCTGCTGTTTTCTCCTGCCCTGCGTTGATGACCGCAGATGTGTCAACCGATTAGACATGAGGACGAAATGGACACGACGATGGCCTGGGGACGACAACAGCTTGGACACAATTGCGTACTGGAGACGACGACGGCCTGGACACAGCGGTGACGACACGGAGAGCACGAAGTTTTTGCCGAAGACGGATGTATTCGAACCAAATGTAGTTGGCGGTCGTGTGGACGGACGACGGTGAAGGCTTGGACATGTTGCTCTTCGTCGCCGCTACCTAGGTTTGAAAGCGACTGACAACTAGAGGGGACATGCCACGTCCCAGTTGAGAATCCAGGGATTGGGGACGCAGCCTTTTAAGAGTGGGACCGCCACGACGCGACTCGCTTCTGAGTGGGCGCCTGAATATCAAACTGGTGCGTTTTCGAAATTTAGGCGCCCTCATGGGGCGGTGGTGTTGCACTGTCTCAAATAATTCGGACAGTTTTGCAATGTCCCGCAGTGAGTTATAGCTGACACAATGTAGTAATTCATTAATAGCTAATAGACTATACACGAAACGTACATTGCAGCGAATTATACGGCCCGGGCAAATGAGCCTGGGGTCGGATGTCCACCGGGGACATGGGACAGATTATCGGGTACTAATGTCGAAGAGGAAAGGAGAATGGGAACGAGGAGGACGAGAGGCGATCTAAGAGAATGTCTCTGCACCAAGATCCATAAGACCCTCATGAAGGCACGCGTCGAACGTAGTCACTGTAGTGGGATCGGTCAATGGGTAGGAGTCCTCGATAACTTTCAAGAGAGCGTCGGTCAGGAAAATGTCGAGCTGGAACAGACATGCATGGGTAGCGGGAGGAATCAGAAGCTCCGATATCTGCACTTGTGTGAGTAAGGTTGATGTGAGAGTGTACAGCAAAGGTACTTACCTCTGCCGGCAATGAACATCCCCTCGGTAACGCTGCCAAAGGAATGTTTTGCTGCAAAATGATCTACGAAAGTGAGTTCATCATCGATTGTATGGCTATAAAGCCAGATACTCACTACAACGCGGAAGGTTTGGTCGCTTGTGGGGAGAACGTCAAGGCTGCTGGTCAGGAAGACGAAACGACGAGCACGATAGCCTCTGTCGTTTGCAAGTGTTTCCCTATCCTCTGGCGTGGTGAGCTCCTGAACACGCGGACAATCTGGGTGACCTGCCCCACGGAGATAGCGTAGGACCGCCTCTCGAAGCTTGGGGAGGAGAGCGGCAGCACGTGATTGGAACTGCTGCTCTTCTTCGGTGAGGTCGTCGGAGTCGTCCTCACCGATCTCAAAACGAAGACGAGAGATGAGCTGTTCGGGATCGTTGATGTGGCAGGGATACAGCTCGGCAAAGATGGCCTTCGAGTGTCCTTTGAGTGCCTAAAAACCCATTAAGTGAGACAGCATGAAAGGCGTAGACTAAAGCTGCGTACTTACAGTGCATAATCGAACATCCTCGGACCTAACATCAATACGCCGATCAAACCCATTCTTGAACGCAGTGAACTCCGCACTTGACTGGGTCTGTAGCGTATTCACTGCCAGAAGGACATGGACGTATACATTTCGAACCACAGCTGTCCAAGTCTCGGTATCAGTGATCGTCTCAATTGTCGAGAGCTAGTAGAGAAGCAGTACATCAATTTAAATACTAAGAGTGAGCTGAAGAGACACTTACCAGCTGGTTGGTGCGGAGATGAAGAAGACGAGCAAGATGATTCCTTTCATTGGAGTTCGGACCTGGAAAGTCGTGACCAGGTGTAGCGGGAAGAAGGGACAATACCGCGCCAATATGCGGGCTGAGAGAGGTGACCCATGTCGGGTTGTACAGACTGCTTGCACCGTCAACGAGGGCTTGAAGGAAAAAGGGAGAGATGGGATGAGGCGAGCTACTGGCCCAGACGATGAGCATCGCACAAAGACACCCGCAGGCGTACAAGGTGTCCTGGATGTCGTTGGAGGTGTGAATAGCTCGTGGCTGAGAGACGATGTACTGGTCTTCTTCATTCAGCACCTCGGCAGCATTAGCACGAACAAGCCTTTGAATGCCAAGCTGCAAGGCCTCGTGCAGTACTTGGCGAAGGACACCATCACCAGTACAGTCTGATGAACTCATACCCCCGCTGTGAACATGTCAGGTGTGATTGATGCAAATAATGATTGAAGGGATACATACCAGTGACTAAGGGTGAGATCATCGGGATTCCACTCAGGTGGATGAAACCGAACACGAGTGTCTCCGAGAAGCTCAGGGTGGCTTGCAGGAATGAACACAGAGTCAGGATCTGTGCGCTTTGAAGAAATGGCAAACAGAACAGCCCGGGCAGCTAATGAGACACTTGGAGCAAAGAGAGAGAAATCAGAGTGGGAGATGGGATTACGTCGGACGTGGTTGTCCTGGAAGTCCTGTAGGTGTCTGTAGGAGCGTTGAGTGGGGGGAGACGGCGCTTGTGCGAGAGGAGCGAGTTCATAGCGAGGAGTTGGGGACAACTCTGCAGAAATTACAGACGGAGCAGATGGTGTAAGATGAGAATGGATGGGAGGCTCGTCGGGAGCGGGAGGAGACATCATGTGTGACGAGTGGAGCAAAACGGCTGGAGGTTGCGGGCAGTCATCGTAGCAATCGACCGGTTCACTATCGGAGACGAACAGAGCTGAGATGCGAAGGGAGAGGCAGTGGTGGACTTCCGGAGAGTTTTGCACGATAGGACCGGTGAGGTTGTCCCCCTTGATACCTGTGAATCTCATGAGTGGCGCAATCTAAGAGCATACAAAGCATAACTCACATAGGGGAATCAGAAGATACTCAGAATCGGTTGGACTCACGCTCTTTTTGTAGTCCTTGCTCAGCGCAGCGAGCGTGAATGAACCATAACCGGCGTCTTCATTCAGCTGAATTCTACGACTCGTGCGTTCTCGATTGACATTGCCAACCATGAGAAGATGGAATGGCATGGCGTGGAAGGTAGAATGAAGGTCGTAATTGGGTTCGTTGGGATGTACTGGGAAGGCAGGGGGCTGCCACGAAGGCAGCTGGACACGTTTCTCGGCCAAGGTCGCAATAAGGAGATTGACCACGTCCGTCATGATGTTGGTATCGGGAGTACCGGTGAAAGTGTGCATGACAGCGAGACCAAGAGATCTGCAAGTGGAAAGGATGTTGAGAAAGTGCTGTGCGAGAGGAAGTCGGTCGGGACGACGGTTTTCTGGATTGCTATACTATCAAAAGATCGCAAAATGAGGACAGGAAAAATACGATGTGACAGTGGTAGGTGACTTACATCGTGAGGGAATATCAAGAAATCCACCTTCAACGTGATGGTTGCAGAGGCTGAGACCCGTCTCGAAATACCAACGGGTGCCATGGCCCCTCTGCCCCGACTCCGACTGCCAGTGCCCGACGATCGATAGCTACCTCCACTTGGGACCCCAAGTCCGAATGGGGTAGCGAGGGGATGTGTGGATGAAGAGGAATGAGTACTAGTGCTCGCAGTCGGAGGAGCGGGCCATCCAAAGGTTTGCGAGGGGAGTGAGGCGGTAGCAGGTATCCATGAGGAAGGAACACTAGCAGAGGTTGAAGGGGTCGATACGGCGACTGCGTGAGACCACACTTGTGAGGGACCCGCCCGTGAGTCAGGAGGCTGAAGATGCGATACAGGCCCAATCGCCGCAGGAGGGAGACTTTAAAATTTACGTCAGTATGTAAGGCATGTGAAACAGTGATCACACAACGTACCTGGTGTGAGTGGTAGCAAGCATTTCGTGCGCAGAGTACACATGGGGACAATTCCCACAGCGCTCACTGAAAGATGTGATCTAGCGGTACAAAATGTGAGACAAGAGGCATCGGAGTTGCTAACAAAGGTGTACGTACCATTGCATTGGATGACTGATAAAAAGAAAGGCACTGGCAGTTGCCAGTTCGACATGCACCGCGGGGATCGAATCCGTTGGGTGGATGGGTTGGAGCAACGGGTGCAGGAGGAGGATCAGCTATGTTGTGAGACGCCTGTAGATGGCCGCAGTAGCAGAGCGACTGCAACATTCCAAATCAGTCAGTTTTTGACCAGCTATGAGTTGATAGAGTAGACTTACGTTCCCATGTGAGGGATTCACAGGATAAAAAGCAGAACAGCAGGTATGGGCACGGTCACACTGAAAGCACCGAGGCATGACAAAAAAATCTGAGACCAAATGAACGCGTCCTGGACGCGATATGAGTGGTAGAAAAGGCGGGAACAGCCGTCAACACGGCCTGTACAACGCAAGGGTTGCGCCAATGATGGGGGGGGAGATGAGAGGCCAGAATGTTGGGTGAAGATTGCGCAGAGAGAGGAGGGGGTGAAGGGGGTGAGAAGGAAGAGGGCAGCTGAGAGGGCGACGACGAGGATTAATATCGAAAAATGAGTTGGGGCGCGGTGTCGAAGGACGATTCTTGCCTGTCACATTTATCCAAATTGGTCAAGTCGGGGACTGTCGGGCCACGCGACGCGCGGTGGCCCACGCACTGACCATTATGATACCTGTAAGCTGCTGATATTCAGAAATCTGAAGCAGAGGACAACATACAACGTACCTGCACAGATATTGGGCGAAACGATGCAGTTTTTCGGCTGCTGCAGCTTTCTTGGACAGCCTGACAGACGTTTGGTAGCCGCGTGGACACTATTCGGACGTCCCCGGAGTTTTCCGCAGGTGGGAGTGTTTTTGCCACATGGCCACAAGATTTATCTGCCATCATACAGTTTTTTGTGCAACTCGTAACATTTTCTCAGGACCCGGCGCAGTTTTTCCCAACCCCACCGCAGTTTTTCGGTCATGCCCGTGGGTTTTTCCCTTGCACAAACAGTTTTTTATTTTTGTCCAATGCTGCCCTTCATATCCGAGTTCTTGGTCTTCCGAGAATTTCTCGGTAGACATTCACTGATGTTCCAAGCTTTTTTGTCTTCCGAGTTTTTGCTTTTTCTCGGAGGACACTCCAGTTGGTAGCTTTGTTCCGAGTTTGTTGGGTTCCGAGCTTTTCTCGTAGGACACCCCTGCCGGTTGCAATATTCCGAGATTTTCTCGGAACACACAGTAGTATGTTCAACCATACTCTTAGAAGAGTTTGCTCTGAGAATGGTTGTTTCCAAAGGATATGTTCTGGTGTATGCTCCATGTTCCAATGTTCCAAGACCCATATAATACTGTCCGGGCACCCAAGATACATGTACAATAACATACACCTCTTCTCGGTGGTTTTATCAGGGTATGTAGGGTACCTTACAATTGTATCAAAGGCTCTATATTACTACTTCTAAAGTGCCTCTTGATGTACCGAGGATCCCCACTGTGATGTCCGGCGGACCCGAGGATAATGGCACCCTACCATCCGGAGAGCCCAAGTACAATGGTGGCCTATCATCCGGAGGGATCAAGTACAATGGCACCGTGATGTACAGGCCCCAGCATCCGAAGGGATGGTGCCGTGATGTCCGGGCCCGAGGGTGCAGAGAGATGGAGAGCGGTACACCCTATAGACACCATCCGGAGGGCCATCTCATATGCTACCGTCCGGCCGGCCATCTCATATGCTACTGTCGGCAGACACATGTTATATGACCAACAGCCCTCCGCCCCTGCCTGCCTGCCACTGTCCGGTGGCCCATGTGTCATGGTGTGGCCCTGCCATCAGCTGACACATGTTATATGAGCTAATGATCGACCATCAGCTGATGTCCGGGCTCCATCTATCATAGTCTAATTGGGATTACGGTGTGTCATGTATTATGTACTAAGGGACTGTATAGTGTGCCACTCAACTGGACTGACCAACTTGGAGTGTCCAGGAAGATGGGTATAAAAACACAAACATTTTTTTTGACTGTTGTATTACATTCAGTAATGCTTTCAATACATGTTCAACATTAACTTGTCTGTCTACTGTGCAGGTTCATATTATCTTGACATGGATGTGTCTGCTATCAGATGACATCCAGAATTATAAAAGTGCTTACCACAGGCTACACATTGTATGAAAAAAGGGTTTGAAGAATCATTCTGGTTGATGCTCAAACTAGCATTGTTCTAGATATTTAACACACACCAGCACATCAGAACAGTGGGGTCAAAGACCAGAGAGAATGGTGAGAAAGAATATCAAAATTATTGATGAAAAGACCCCTGACACCCCCATGAGTGGTGCAAAAATTGGTCCCAAAGTGACCCAGTCAAGTGGAAAATGGGCCAGTAGAGTGGAAAATATGAGGCCACACTCCACCAAAAAGGTCCACTATAGTGGCCAAAAGGGTCACTGGAGTGGCCCATGATAGGCCAATTAACTGGAATATATGACCCACAAGTGGCCCACAAAAGGCCACTTGGCCACTTGAGACTTAGGGCAAGTGGCCCACCTGACCATCCCAAGTGGCCACAACAAGGCCACTCAACTGTCCACTGGCCTCCCTAGACCACCACAAAGGTCAATTATTTAGATACTTACATTAGGCCTTTGAGGTACCCAGGGAGGTACCCTGAAGTGACAGGAGAGGCACACCGCATGCGAGAAACTGCAAACGCGTATGCAGCAGTCGTGGATGAAACTGTACGCCGGCAACCTCACACCCTTCGAAACAATGCTCGTTTTCTGTGAAGTCCAGCGGATGCTATTGGCACTTCGAGGATGGGTCATCTACACCGACATCTTGTGGCCTCGATTGATGACTCCACATGCCGACTTTCGTTTCAGTCCCTTGCCTCTACGAGGTGTTTTCTCCGAGGACTCTGAATTCGTGAAGGAGATGTATCGTATCGGGGTCCCTGTCTGGTACATTCGGCCGACTATCACTTTTTGGAAGGGGACGGCAATCATTCAGAGCACCCCGTTCATCCCTGCACGTGCAGCATTCAGCACAACGACGGTCATGCGGCTCGGACAGTTCAACTTGAACGCCCCTGCCTGGCTTCGGGTGGAAGCAGACGATGATCCGACAACTTCGAGTCTGCTGGAGAAAATTGACAAGATCAGTGTGTCGAATTACGCCCTTGTCGGTGCCACGTACAAGTACGATCCCTCTATCGCGACGGCTCTATATCGCAATACGGTTGAACGGGCTTTTGATCTTGATGCTGGCGCCCCGTCCCTTCCAATGAGTAACCTATCGGCGGAGGCTTTTGGGCACATTGAGGATGTGAGACATGCGATGGCCGTGATCGACAACGCGATTGAAGAAGAGGTAAATGTTACTGAAGGTGAGCAGACTTCAGGTATATCTGCGAATATTCTTTAATTGTGTTCTCTCTCAGTCGAGACCATGGATATGGGCCCAGTGGACAACGAGGCAATGTCACCGCCCCAGGATACCGGTATGTGGTCTNGTATTGCTAGATATGAGGAATCTGACGGACGGAATGCCCTGTTTTTAGCCACCTATCGTCCTCTCTCGCCCGTAGCTGGTCCGTCTCACTTGTCTCAGACAGTGTCATCTCGCATGCACGAGTCCGGTTGGACGCAGCCTGCTGCTGGTCGTTCTGATGCGCCTGTTGCTGGACCATCGCGCTCATCTGCAACCGGTTGGTCTCTTCCACCTCGTCCTGCTGTTGTCAGTTCGTCCGCTGCGTCTACCGTTCGGTCATCACTCCCGCCACCTCCCAGCTTTCTTCCTCCTCGTCCCAAGGGCCCGCGTCCCAACCACCCTCTTGCGTCGCCCGTGGATACTCCTTGGTTGTCCATGGCACCTGTTACCAGTGCATCGCTTCCGTCGATCGTTGAGTCGCCCCTCCTGCCTCCACCCAGCTATCTCCCCTCTCGTCCCAATGCCCTTCCAGATCATCCTCTTGCGTTGGTTGTGGGTTCTGAGCATCAGGCTTCGTATCGTCGTGTTGCTGGAGATTCGGCTAGGCGATCTAATCAACCTACTGCACGGGCAGATTGGGTTCCCGCAGAGACACGAGCCTGGGCTGCTGCTCTTAGTCTTTGTAATCTCGTGGATCACGCCGAGGATCGCCTACTGTACGCTCTCCCCTCGCCGCACATGTTCTATCGGTATGCATCGGATAACGCTTCCGCCTGTCGCATGCTGCACAATTGGCTGCGTATTCGGGAGTGGTGTATTCTGCAAGTCATGAACGGGGCACAGCAAGGGCGGGTGCTGATGACGAGAGAGGAGTGGCGCATCGCCCTCGACGGTAACTACTACCAGCTGGTGGATGTTGATCCTGAGAAGTGCCCTTTCAAGGCTTCCCCTGCAGAGATCGCTGAACTTCCTCTTCGTCCTGTTCCCCTTAAGGAACGCAATCGAGTTGAGGGTGACAAGGCGTCCAAACGCAGACGCATTGACAACAACCACAACGACCGCAGAGTTGACAGACGTCTTGGCACGCGGGTCGATATCAACGTACGGTTTGGTGTGCACGCTCAGTTTGTTCCTCATGAAGAGACCAGTCGGCATCGATGGGGTGGTCGGGAGTATACGTTGCAGCAACTCAGCGGGAAGGGTGTTGTCTGGGGTGAGGTCGTCTGGGAGTTGGCGGTGATGAGCTTTCGCTTGGAGCTCATGCAGGTTGATCGAGCACTGTGCTCGGGCATCTACAACAATCAAGCCGATGGGGCCTGGCATCGCACAAACATGGCGGCAAAGATTTGGTCGATTGAGGGCTGGATTACACCACCATGGACGTACAAGATGGACGAGGATTGCTTGGCCACTGAGCGCATGGATGTTCGTGGCCGGGCGCTAGCTCGTTTTGCCAGACTGATGTCCGTATGGCCGTCCCTCGACCCCAATCAAATGCATCCTATGCAACAACTCCTTGCGACGTCACCCAACACTCTCGATGCCTCGCACGATGTGGCCATCTTCTCATTCTACATCTGCTCAGCGCATTCCATCCTCGGTCGCATTCCGACTTTCCCCCTTCAGATGCCGCCTTCTGTTAGGCCAATACGTGATTCGACCGCCGTTCCCTATTCTTTCGAAGGTCTGCATGTCAATAATGTTCAAATAGACTAATGCGTGGACAGTTTCTTTGGTTGTGTTGGTTTTTTGCTTTTGATTTCTTTTTGATTGGCGGATCATGGACCTCCACGTATCATTATGTTGTATATATCATCTTGTATATTGGACAATTATCATTGTAGATCTGCTTCCATCTCATGACATCGGCGTATCTCGATAATTGGAATTGCGGAATGTGTAAATCTTTCGATTTCGGACTTGTAATCTTTTTTATTTTTAGCGTAGCGGGCAAGGGAAGCATTTTGAGGTGAATCGAACCGTGAATGTTCGCTGGAGCCTTCATCTCATCCTCTGCCCCTCACCTTCGACGACTACACTGCCGGGATGTCAAAAGCCAGGCTTATGAAAATACTTGACGGCGGCGGAAAGAAGAAGGCAAAATCAATGGTACCTGTCTCTGGCGATGTAGGCATGTCTGGCACATCGGCGTCCGCATCCCCTGCTGTGGTTCTGGGTACTACAACGCAGCTCATTCGCGTTGAAGATGTCCCTCGTTGGAGGGCTCCGAGAGGGTCGCGTAAAGGGAGCAGGAAGGCCAAACCCGTTCCGGACTTGCACACACNGAGAGGTGACTACGTTTGGAGCAATGAGAGTGTCCCTGCTAATCCCAAGAGGTCGTCACGCACCGGCAACGAACCATCCCCGTTGGCAGGAGACGCAGTGGAGCGCGAGGTGCTTGAGACTCAGAGTGGCGATGCCTTTCCTCAGAACGAGGATCATTTTGCTACTTCACAGACCTTGTATCTGGACCACTCGCAGGTGAAGCCACAGGACCGTGTAAAGAAGGAGAGACAGTGGAGGGTTTGGNAGGAGACGATTCCTGGTCTCGTTGATCCCTATCTGGAGTTGGTTGAACGGACTACTTCGCTCAGGAAACGTCCGGATGCTGGGGAGCCCTGGACATGCGAATGCGTGACTCGGAAGTTAGTCGTCATGTGTGTGTACTTTGACCGTGGGTAGCTCAATGTCTATGTATATACAGTCACTAATTTATCGAACACGACATCTCAGGTATCGAGGAAGACACACTTCAAATCTGCAAGTGTTGTCCAGCTTCATTGCAGCTCGTGCGCAAAGGCCTTTTCCCCTGCGCTCCAGTCCACCCGAGCATGGCAGTTGATATCGGATTGCTGGATTTTGTTCGAGCACTGTTTGTCCGCGCTGCGCCGAATGTGACGGCGTGGTGTGGTGCACTTGAGGCTTCACTCGGCAAGAAGTCGTTCAAGCTCGATTGGAAGGTACGTTCCTGATTGTTCGGATTGTTGTAAGTACTGACGATGTTGCGCACAGGACTCTTTGCGCCAACGGTTTGGGAGGTCGCTGCAATGGTACACCGCTCTCGTAAATGCAGCGGACGCTAAGGTCATCAAGATAGTCGATGATGCGCGTTTGGCCCGGATAAAAAATTCAAGTGAGTGGATGAAGTGTGTGTGACGACGTTCAGCGGATATCTAATCAACGTGCTACAGGGTTGCGGACTGACAAGGGGGCAGAACCATCGGTGAACATACCTGACCCCATAACATCTCTTGCGGATACTTCAGCACGCCTGTCTTTGCCCGCGGATGCGACCGCTGCTTTCTCGGAGGAACCGGCTTCACTTCCGTCTTCGTCTGCGTTGCCGGTGCCGCCAGGTGGTTCTGAATCGACATCGGACTCGACACAACAGCCGGACGATGAGGATGAGTTGCAGGACCCTTCTTTATATCTACAGAAGGCTTGCCCTGCTTGCTTTGCCCCCCATGTATTCCAAAAGATGGCGGAATCTGGTTTTGAAGGGTATATGTCTTGTTCTATATGGGTCAGGGATGATGACTGATATGGCTCTCTTAGGCCGCAGGTCATTGCCATGATGGACGGATGTTTCACTCAGAAGAGAAGACGAACCGCTGGTGGACAGCATGACGCGCCTCGCGTGCATCCACAGTCGTGCTTTCTCCCGGATGAGGCTGTTGCAGAAGCTGAGCGGCTGGTCGAGAAACTGCGTCCAACGAAGGGAAAGGCGGGGCATGAGGCACCCTCTACTCCCGATGAGGACAAGGTCGAGCCCGGCATGAAGATACCAAACTCTGTTTTGGACACTTGCCATGAGTCATTCAAGGCGGCGGACGAGAAACGAGTGAAGGCGAGTACGAAATATTTCGCGGACACAGGGCTCATGGGAATGGTATGCCGACACGACCGAGTCATTTGGCTAGTCAACATGACTTCCGCTGGGGAGAAACAGTATTACGCGTTGGCATTGGTCTTTGAGCTCCTCAAACACTTACCCAAGAGAGCAACAATTGGACTGCTCTACGATATTGCCTGTCAATTGGAGCGAAGTTGCAGGAAGTTCGGGTTCCTGGGAGAAGACCTTCATCGCTTCCTCTTTGCGCTCGCAGTCTTTCACGCGTACGGGCACGAATGGGCTTGCCAGCTGCTGTATCATCCTCGCAAAGTCTTTGGATTTGGATTGTCGGATGGTGAAGGCTGTGAAAGAACTTGGGCGATGCTGCAGCCGCTGATTGCAAGCTTGCGCGTAAGCGGGGTATGTACAATTGTTTGCGTTTCACGAACACGACTGATTCGTTTGATATGTGCAGTATTTCCAACGCAAGATGGTCTTAGACGTGCAAATCCAGTATCATCGGGAGCAGTCGCTTGGACAAATGGCGGCATGGTTGGTGAAGAAGTACGGGAAAGCTGTGACCAAGCAGGCGGAAATTCAAGAAGAGCAAGAGGACCTCCTCAGAAGACATGATGGTGTCAGCATAAGCGACGAGGAGCTGCGGGAAGAACATCGAAAACAAGTGCAGGCGCAAACGAAACCGTTGCCTCGTAAGTACGTTGTTCTCACTTATGTGATGTGGCTAATTTGTAGGATAGGGGCAGATCAGAATCTTGCGAAGAACACAATTGACCTTGTGCTTCAGCTGCAACGGACCATTGACAAGATTGTGGAAGAGCTCTCGGTCCTGGACACGAAGGCGATGGAGACGACAACCCTGCACGTGTTGTCCGGAATACAAGCGCAGCGAGAGGTCCTTTCGACTACTCTGCGTCACTACCAGGGTCGCCAAGATGGGGCTATGCACAGACTTGGCGTCCAGGACAAGATCAATCTTGAGGCGTTGAAGAAAGACGAATTTGTCAAAGCTCGTGTCAAGGCGTTCGCGTTGCTGACACGGATTCGAAAGAGGATGAGAGACAGGCGGTTCGAAAACGATCGACTTGAACGAAGCTTCCGGACTACGAGTAATGGTAACGAACTCCCCCAATCTTGACACGCAAGTACTGATTCGTCCCGACGTAGAACAAAACCTGCAGATGCATATTGGAGCGGCGTTGGCGAAACGACAGGGTACCACTACGTCTTTGGCGCGTGACTACAACACGCTCTGCACGAAGATGAAGGGGCTCATTGCCAAGAGTCAAGCTCCAGCCGGTGCAGTCGCGCCGTTGGAGATTGATGTGAAGGGGTTATTCAAGATGGACGTAGACCATGGGATATGGACTAACCTTGGCTTCGACGACGACATCAGCGACGAGGTTCCGCGGTGGCTAGGCGACGAGNAAGTGCGAGACGGTATCCGCTATTTGTTGGAACTGGATAGATGCAAGGAAGAGCTGGTGAGGCTGAGTTGGGAACGTTGTGCACTGCAGGAATGGTTCACGGCAGAGTGGGAGGCTGTACAAGATGCGAAGAATCAGGGTATGTGATTTAGACATGATCTATGCCATCCGTCTTACGCTCCCTTCCCAGTTCACAGTCCGGCTTTGATGTATCAACTGCAGCAATGCGAGACGAGGCTTGTTGACCTGCTCGTGGAGTGGCGTCCATTCATAACAAGGATTCAGCCTGCATACAATATAAAGAAGCCCTGGGGACCCCCTTGGCTCCTGGAGAAAGCACGAAGAAAAGCAAAGTTTACTGCAGACACGGTGAGTGTGGATGCAATGCACGTTGACCAGGAGACAGGACCAGATCCTGTGGTGCTTTCGGATGCAGAAGAAGAGGATGATGAGTATTATGAGGGCGCAGAAGAGGACGCGAAGGTGATGGAGGAACTTGAGATTGTAGGAGAACAGGAAGAATATGTGGTNGAGGCTAACGGGCTGGAAGAATTGACCTTACCAGTCCAAAGGTGGTTGTATTCGGAGGCTGCTGCTACACCTAGAAAGAGACATCGTACTCACAAGTAGAGCCTTCCTTAGTGTACTTTAATGTGATTTGTGTCAGGTATATGCGAGGCACGAGTGTGACGAAGTATGTCAAGTGATATGAGAAGTCTATTTTATTGAAGTACCAAGTTAAGTGAAGTGAGGGATGACCCTTCCACCCATGGGGGGGTGGAAGTGTTGACCCTCCCACCTCTGTAGGGTGGAAGGGTGGTATGGGGGAGTGGGAGAGATGACCCTTCCACCCATGGGGGTGGGAGTGTTGACCCTCCCACCTCTGTAGGGTTGGAAGGGTAGATGAGAGGTTGATATCACATTTGGGGCTAAAATGATGTTGTCAATGAGCTAGTGTTGTATCTGTAGGTTATTTATTCATGGATGGAAAACAATATCTATAGAAGTCAAGTCAAAAGACAAAGCACTAGTGTCACACACTATTGACAATTGGAACTTGTGTGAATGTCCATATGAAATAAATCTGAGGCAGTCAGCCACAAGCTGTCTTTACAACTTGATCTCTCCCTAAGTATAACATCTATACTCTGTGTGTGGCAGATGTTTATTCTCACTCTGAAGGTGTATGTCCAGTGTGATGATCTACTCTGTAGGAAGATCTATGATGGCTGCAGACAACACCCAAAATTGCCAAAAAAAACAGCCATGCATACTTCAGTACCAGAGAGGGTCCAGGAGGGAATATTCTGAGGTTTGGAATCAAAAAAACCCCCTGGCACCCTAGGGAGGGTGGAGGGGTGGGTGAGGGTAGGGTGAAAAATGTGGAAGGGTCAAGTGGAAGGTTGAGGTGGGGTGAGGTGGGGTGAGGTGGGGTGGGTGGAAGGGACTGTAATCTGACAGGTGGAGCCACNCACCCACCACACAAATCCACCCCTCCATACCCCCCCTCAAAAACATACCTATATGGTACATCTATGGGTTGTTAGGATGAACCTTATAGGTTAGAATGTGGGTGCACTGAAGTGAAATGCACAGCTTGCAGCGGAGAATGCGCTGCTCGTACAGAATTTTGAGACTATTCTAACTGCCCTTACGCCGGAGTCGTGGGACACATTGACGGACGATGTTCTCCTTCCTGACAAATCCAACGGCTCCAATGAGGTGAGTTACATTTGATTCAAACTTCACGTCTATGACTGACTTTTTGTCTGCAACCATTTCCAGCTCGGTGTTGATTTCTTCGACTCTTTTCTTGGCCTCAACGCATGAATCCAAATACATCCATACATGTGAGTAAGTATCATAACACTCATTATCCATCACAAAGTCTGACCTGGGTCCAGCTATTACATTCCCGATCTATTTTTCTTTCTCGTCCAAATCGGAGATGCTACCGCGGGCATCGGGTCTGACCATCGTTCGAGCATGAAGTTTCTAGGTGTAGCGGGTGACTTTTTGGTCATGGACCATCTTCATTATCCTATGGGGACCTAGTAAGTCTCTTGATTCAATTATAGAAGGATGTTTGCATGGAGGTTCCGAGTCAAAGTTCTAATTCGTCGCTGGAGTCTGGACTAGGATTAGAGTTCATCCAAGCCCATATATCTTCTCTCGAGCCTTTTGTCGGTTAGATGCAGGATGCTACCATGTATTGTATTCAGTTCCTAAGCCACAATATTGTACTGTCAACCCAATTGTGTATGCGTCTGGCAGATTCTTGCAGCCTCCCGTCACGTCCTCGACTTTAAGTAAGACAGGGACGGACCGGTGTTCCGCCTCGTACTTTGACTTCATCATCAAGGTGGCCACTGGCGGTACTGCTACGACCTCTCGCTTTTCCTTCAAAACAAATTCTCCATTGGCAGCCTTTCGCGTGTAAGTTTAGTCGCAGGGTATGGTCCACATCACTGTTACTGACGATCCCCACAGAATACGTAGCGCCTGACACGACTACGCTTATACCCCATGGCTGCTCCATTCTTGCCACCCGAGCTTGTCGACGCTATTTCTTTCCATCAGGACCGATATACACTTGCTGCAATGGCGAGTGTGTGTCGCGCGTGGGCGGGTCCGGCGGGAAGGAGGCTGTGGAGGGAAGTGCGGATAAGGCCAGCAAAGGTACCAGAAATGACGTTGTTGTTGGAAGGACGTGCAGGAAATGGTCTTGCGCACTGCGTGAAGAAGTTGGATTTGGTTCACATTACCGGGTCGCCCACCGAAAAGATGACCATCTCACGCAAAATACTGCTGACGCTGCTCGACATTCTACCGAACTTACAAGAACTTTGTCTCGAAGCGCTACCTTTCAGGTCCGAAGCACAGCCCGAACCAGGACGCCATGCGCTGAAACTGGTACATATTGATTTCACCAAGTCCCGACGCCGACGCCTTCCAACCGATCTTGCTGCATTCCTCAATATCTTTACCGATATCGGCACCCTTCAAATCATTGGCTACGACTTCACAGAGAGCGTCCTTCCCTCGCTCACTACGGTACGCAGAGCGCTGGACTCGTTCCGTGACCGATGTGTGGTGCGGACGCGAGTGCGTGAGCTTCGTTCAACGGAAACTACGGCATCAGGCGGGGTGGTGATCCTGGAGCTTTTCAGGCGCGGCTTGTGTCCTCGCCAGCTCGAAGTTATTCATGCTAGCACCCCGGTGCTCCAAGACTTCATCGTGTTGTGCGACTTACTCCAGGAAGCAGGTGACAGCGTGCTGGACCTCACCTTGGGCATTGGTCAGGGTATCTGGGGTGAGAAACTTTCCAGCTCGTAATGAATTACTCACTGAATCTTGTCCAAAATATGATTGACACAGATAGTACCCAGATGCAAATGTGGCAGGAAAGCGAGACAAAAATCTCTGCGTGTACATCCCTCAGGACGCTTACAATACAGGTGAATGCCACGCGGAATCCCGACTCTTTGGACATCTGGAGTTGCCAATGGTTCCGAGCTGTCTCCTTCTTGAGACGATTACCTCCGCTCCAGATAACCTCTATTCGGCTAATTCTGGGCGGGAACACCGACTATTTCATGGGACAATTTGAGGCAACCGCAGGAAGATTAATGTTGGCAGGCATCCTGGATAAGATGATCAAGTTGAAAACGGTCACATTGGTCATGGCTTTTACGTTCGACGCCGAGTACACACTGGTCCCCGATGTGCGGGATGCTTTTTGGGACGCACTGCCGGAGATTGCGGGAAGGGGGATGCTGAGAGTAGAAGATGAGCTTGACATGCGTGTGTTAGATAACGAGCATACGAATTGAGTTGTAAGCCTTCTTGACTTTGTCATGGTTTCACGATGCTGAGCTTATGACCAAGATGGTACGCACTTTATAACAGAATTGGGGGTGTGCATCTTGCAGTCTGCTCAATTGCAATGCATGATCTGATCGTTAGGACATATTCTTATGTGCGTTTGCTTGTATAAATCGGAGATTGTGAATGTTGGAAATTTCTGCTTCGCGCAAGCTTGAAAGCAAAAGAGACGCGTCAGATCAACTTGAACGCAAGACTTGCGCCTCGCGCCTCAATCCTGCTTCTCCTTGTACATCCAGCCAGTGTGGACGATTTGAACTGGATATCCACGAACATGTCTCTAAGAAAGGCGGAGACAGGAGATTTATGTTCGTTGATTGAGATTTGGCGTTGGGTCGGGAAGCGGACAACACCCGGCAAATTCCGGCGAATAAGGCGGTCTGGCGTACTCTCCTCTAGATCGCCCTACACGACCACCACCGTTTGCAACATACTTTGGATACGAAGCATCTACTCTACTTTTTCTCGAGATGAACGTTGAACGTTTGAACGGTCGCCATATCATCACATCTGGGCTTTGAGCCGTCTCTACTTTGGTCCTGCCCCGGAAGAATCACCACCTGTTTTACGCCGTAAGTCAGCGTAACTTCTACCTCACTCAGTTGTACGTATTCTTATGTTTCCTGTAGATCTCATCGAAGGTGGAGGCCAGCAGATCAGGAGACAATGGAAGTCAAGCCCCCCCCTCACCCCCCGGCAGTGTGAACTTCTGAGTTCCGATCTTCGACCATTTTCTGATTGGTTTCGCGTCGCAAATCCACGCAATGATGTCCATACACGCATACATCTCGTTGACTGTCCTCTCGTTCAGTCCAGGCATCGATGTTGATGACAACATCTCTTCTCACTCAGCAACTGCGTTGCATCACCTCTTACGTTTCATGCGCGTGCTGTGAATTTCTCAGTGATCGCAGGCTCATGGATATCAAAGGTGTGGGTACATTTGATTTTGGAACGTTTGAACGTGCAAATTAGATGCGTCTCGTTCTCCACTGTTTTCCAGGCTCCCGCGTTTGATGATCCTTCCCGTTGACGACCAAGCTGATTGGAAGCCTCACGAACACTGCTTGCACTGCCCATCAATTTAGCGAATTGCAGCAACATATATTATATATAAGCTCATGCATGTTGTTAGTTGCAAGATTTGGCCAGAAACACCTTGCCTCGATTGAACCCAGACAACCTACACATTTCCAACCCAAGTCGACCGATAACAAACGTATGGCTGTCAATTTGACCCTCCCGCCCGGTACATATGTCGGCGGGCAACCTGTTTTCGGGCAAGCCCAGCTGCACTTCCCCGAGGTGCTTGAAGACGACATTCAAGAAGTCCACGTCAAGCTCAGAGGATACATATTCACGTGAGTGTCTCATCATACAGATGTTTTCTCTGGAATGTGATCTGACGGGTCTGTAATGGACGATCAGGAGGATCACGAGAAGAAATCCTCAGGTTGGGGAAAGGCCTGCATATGAAAACATCAGAGAGGTGAACTATCAACACGACACGATAGACCTCGTCAAGGAGAACATCTCCATCTGGAGCCGTGCGAACGGTCCCCGTCCGGACGGCGCACAAATGCTCCAGATTCCCTTCCAATTCGTCCTCCCGCCCAACGCGCTGCCTTCTTTCGATTGGAACCATGGAGTTGATCTGCAGGCTTCCATAAGCTACTTCGTCGAGATCGTCGGCGTTCGGGATGGGATGCTGCACCGGAACAGAAGGGTACGGGCGGGCTTGGCAGTGCTGCCGCCCGACCCGCAGGGCGCGATGGTGAATAGGACGTTACGATTGCGTTTACCGTATGAGTGGCGCATCGCAGAGGCGCATAAGAAGATTCGCAGGGGTATCTTCGGAAAGTACGCGAGAGTCACCGCAGAAGTATGTTCATCTCATTGATGCTAGTACTGTCACTGACTGTTCGTGATCCGCAGTTACACCTGCCAAATTATCCCTCCCTGCCACTGTTCACACCCATCCCTTTCGTCCTACGCGTCCTGACCAAAACCAAACAAGAGAAATTCGACGCGAAAGACGAGAACCCGGCAGAAGACCTGTTCCCCGCGCCACCCACACATCCGAACCAAGTCGAATTTCAAGTAAGGCGGTACGTGACCCTTCGGGCGCGGCTTGCTTCCGACAGGCGCGAAGACCACTTCGCAGACTTGGCTGGGATGTGCAAGAATGGGACGGGCGAGGGCGTGGAGGTGCACGTGAACCCGCGGAGGTGGATTCCGGCGAAAGAGGATCACGACAGCGACTCCGCTGGGTCGAATGACGACAGGAAAGGGAAGTGGTTGCAGGAGACGATCATGAGGGGGACGTTCGTGTTGAACTTCCCGCCGGGATTCGAGACGGAGAACCTCACTCTGCGGGTACGTTGTTTTTTCCTACCAATGTCCCATACATATTTGACTGAACGTTTTCGTTGCAGTACGAGATCAACATGAAAGTCGATTTCCCTGGGATAGGCAACGACCTCAAGATCGAAGTGCCTTTGGTCGTTTCTTCTGGCCTGCCACATATCCCGGACGAGGTGGCGCCGATGCCCCCAGTCTGGCCGAACCAAGGATACCCACAAGCACTGAATCTACCAAAGTGAGCCCTGCCACTTCCTCTGCTGCCCTGACTTCTACTGACAAGTATGACATGCAGGTCCTACTGGGAGTTCGAAGGTGCAGAAGAAGATTAATTCGTACCTCAGTTCCCGACGTGGCGGGCCACGGGGAGACGATAACAATGTAATTTAGATAGCATGTACTGTCCTGGATATCGTGTATTCTAGCATGTACTGTCCTGGATATCGTGTATTCTATTGTGTATTCCGTTGTAACTATAGCAAAAGACAGCTAAAAGTACGATTATCAGGGTATACAAGCAGGTTTACAGAACGATTACAAGAAGTCAGACGTAACATTCCAGGAAAGCAACATCGTCCACAAGACTCGCAGAAATCATAAAACCTGGGTATATGGCGTTGTAGCTAGTCGTAAGGGAGTAAGGAGGGGATAGCGCGTCGGGAAGGCAGATAAGAAATGAGAGCAAGGGGGGTGTTAACAACCCATGAGGTATGCAGATACCATCCACACGAGGGCCAAAGACCCGGCTGTCGGAGCGAAACTCAGACTTGGGACACCACCGCTAATCAACGGTACCGCCAAGCCAATCGTCGAATTAAGGCAGTTCAAAGTCGTGAGGTCCACCCAGCTGGGCAGCGGCACGTCCGGAGCGGTCTGATTCTCCGCCAAGGCAGATGTGTCATTGTATCCGTCCAGAGTGAGCGCGACGCTGCTTGCGCGGTAGTACTGGATCACCTGTTCCGGAAGCGGTGCAGACGTGTTGGTCGAGTTGGAGTTGTATGCAAACGGTGTGCCCGTGGATCCGGTTCCGAGCGTACAGTTAGCGGCCACCGATCCAATGAGCGAAGTGATCGTTGAGTTGTCCGCCAGAAGGTGGAAGGTGCTATTCGATGTCGGCGACACGAATGTGGCTTCTACCATAGGACCTCCCGGACGATCCGGATTGGTCGAGTCACCGTACTATGAAGCAACATATGTTCATTAGTTTGAAACGTCCCAAGAGATGCGCACGTCTGTTTACCTCGTGATCGTATAGGTAAGCACCTCCGTAGCCAAGAGTGCCACCCCATATTACGGGCCAAAACACGAATGGGAAGCCCAAGCCGAGTACGCCTCGCGAGGCAGTACCTGGGTAGCCGCTACCGTAAACTCTGTAGAAATATACGTCAACATCCGCACGCCATACGCGTAAAATTGCACACTCACTGAGATCCGTACACCTGATTTCTGGTACCGCCGCCGACCGTGCGACCAGCGAACAGCTGGCCACTGGGGATGGTAGTCACCCTCCCGCCGCCAGATCCGTACGCAGTAGCAGACGTCGACTTGACTCCGGTACTCCCTGATACGGGAACAGAAGCACCTCTTGAACCGACACCGCTGGAAGAACCGCCGCTGCTGGTGCTGCCTTTACCACTTGAACTGCTTCCACCACCCTCGCTACTTCCACCACCACTACTTCCCTTGCCACCACCTCCACCCTTGCCACCACCACCTTTGCGACGATAGAGAATCTTCGTGACCAGTGGGATGTACATGAAGTCTCGCAGGAAAATAATGAACTGAAGCCTGGGGGTGCGAACGGAATCGTGGGGCCTTATAAATACTGTTCCAAGATCGTGAAGCGCTGAGTGGTGTGCAGTGGTTCGAGTTCAGGAACTCAGGCCGATCTCCACCGAAACCCCGTGAATAAGGCCGCTGGCAAGACGATCTATGTATTTGTTATGTTATGAGACAACCCTTGGTAGAATAGCGTAGGCTGGACGATTAAAGCGGACACAGGTGGTCCAAACGCTGGACCGCCTCATAGCCACGAGGCACTGCAGCGTCCGATCGGGAACTTGAAGGTTATGGACGCGTCGCGTCGCGTCTCGCGTCTCCTAGTTCACGCTCTTCATTCACACTTCTCGACTTGCTGTTCTACTCTTGGGCCATGCTACTCTATTACGCGCATAACACAGACTCGAACCCTTTCTGGTACAGGAGATATACTGTACGATTACGAAAAATCTCCGGTGGTGGCTCAGGAAGGCTTCTCTGCAGAACAAATGGCACACCGCCTCCTCACCGGTATCATGCCGACGTCCTAAAGCGTCCACGGTAGACTCCCACACGTTCTCTAGCGTGATGTGAACGGCGAACACACAGTATGTGACCATATGACTTCTCTGGTACTAGGAATGCCACGGAACCAGGCGCAGCCAAGGAGCTGTGCAAATGACTGTACCAGCGGTCCGGCTAGCGGTATGTTTCTGGTTATATGTCATGAATTGCTATGGGCACTGACTCTCAGAATCACAGATAAGGTTGTGTATGTGATTCTTGTTGTCTAGAATTTGCATCGCCCTATCATGCGGTACCGACCTTCGATGTCCGCGCCAGCGGATCCCTATCCTTGGCAGAATCTGTGTCCAGCATCCAATATCGTCTGTGTACTAAGCAAGTCTCTGAACTCTTGAGTGCAACACGGACCGTTGTGTTGTTCGACGTATAAAACCGAATAACCATGGACGATTGCCGCTGGAGTCGGGTCCATGCGTTTGGACCGTGGACGAATCTTTTCCGACATCTGTCTATCTGACCCCCAGCGTTGCGCCCGTCGGCTGTATCTCCGGCACGGAGGTTCAGCGATTCCTGTGGAAGGCTGGTAGCAATTACTAGGGAACAAGCGATGTACGGTGCCGTAGGTTATTGTACCTAGTCGCTCTAGAGACGGTTACAAGGACGACGCACTAGGATCTATCCGAAGCTAGTCAACTTCTGTTGTACAGGTGCACCTCACGTATTGTATGTCGTTCACGAAACGTGGATTGCCGAACAACTGCCACGAGAGGAACAAGGAAGGCATTTAGCGCTGTGGCCTGCATTATGGCGTTGTATTGGGGTGTCTCCATTATGCGGATTCATAACGTCGCAAATTGGCACAGCACAGGAATCTTGTTGCGGCGCACGGGAATTACGACTTCACGACCTGATCGTCAACGACTCTCCAACGTATGGAAACGCAAATTATTCAATCAAGCACTGCAGCACCGGAACCTTCGAGTCACAGAGTCATTTCGACGAGCATTTATAGTGTCTGTAGGCTGACGTAACAACTCATCATCCTACAGGATCTCCAATCATTACAATAGATGATACATGCGAAAGAACAATCTGGTGCCCCACCCGGGTGGCCACCAGTACCAATGACATACATAAACCACGACCTAAACTCTGCGTCTCCTCATGGGAGTGTGCGGTATGTCCATTCCGGGAGTGGCATGATCTGTTCCCCTCTCGAGCTATGACGCCGAAGAAGTCAATGTGAAAGCCTATCTATATGTAGGGAAAATCTCACGTGTGGCGTGGGTTGGAGTAGATACACACAATCAGCAACGGTGGGTTCAACCTTCGAACGACGTCTAAATAAGGTCCTCCCGAGTGTCTGACGAATAGCATTAGCACGATGATGAAGCAAGACGATTCGACTCTCGAGTTCACCTTCGCCCAATTCGTTCTACCATTATTATTCGCTGCCAAGGTCAAATGTTTCACTTGACTACGAAGACTGACTATCTCGCTACTATATCTCTTCAGCACCGAGGTCAAAATGTTCATTTGGCTCTTAAGATCGTCTATCTCTCGACGTCCAGCCTCTACCGCCGAGGTCAAAATTTGCACTTGATCACGATGGTCTCTGTTCTTGCGGAGCTCGCTGACACAAAAAATCAGAGTCTGGATCCGAAAGCCTTCGCTCGTATGTGGGTCTCGTCCGAGCCGCTCCATAGTTTCTTCGAATGTTTCTGGTCGTTCATCGTAATCATGGTGAGTCATGGCAGGAGCAGCGCAGAAGAGATCCACTTGGGTGAGGATGTGGTTTGAGGCAGGGATTGTGGCGAGTCGGATGGGAGCAACAGGTCCGAGTCGCAGGCCCGGCTATCCTTATATGTCTGGAAAATAGTGTGACGGAGTTGTTGCATCACGATCGGCACGAGTGAGCGGACTTTCAAATAACAATAGTGCTAATAAGCCCGAGGTCAACCAGCGCAGGGACAGACGCTCTTCAAGTTCTCTCTCCCAGACCCTCCAACCTTCCACAAGGATCGGTGGCAACGGTCCCCCTTCCATTTTGGGAAAATTACTAGGGTGATTCCCTGTTGTTTGTCGTGGGTCTAAAGCGCAAACCCGAGGATGTCGATTCCGATCCTGTTGCCCACACTTGGACACGATGGGCGACGTCGACGATGAGCCGACGATTGAAGATCAATTCATGCAAGTCTTGGGCTGGATCCTCAACAGCGGAGATGCTCCTCAAAAGGCCGCCGTCTTGCTACACCCTTCACGGGACACGGAGAGCATGATTTGATGCAGACCACCCAGAAGATATCGCAACCCTAGGCCTCACTTGTACCGCTTCGATGACAAGATCCATACGTATCAGACCTGCTGCGGCATAGTACGAGTGACGGTGGCCCATAGAGATCAGCGGCCGCTCGTGTCACATCTCTTCGGGATGCTTGCAGTACTGCCACCAGTGGCACCTCCGAGTCGACGTCTTCATTCAGAGGAAACAGTACGAAGTGCCAACTTTGACCGTGCAGCAGGCCGAGGCTCTGAAGAGCTTGAACGGGATAGTTGGACAAATGCAGCTTGGAGCTTCAATGAGCTATAGTTACGAGCATAGGTAAGTCAGGTTGAACCCCTAGATGTGAAAGTTCCATCCTCTTACCAATGCCTGAGCTTACCTCTCTAGTAGATGCGACTTCCGAGGCTCCAAGGTAATACGAATTGTGGTACAGATACCTGATCTATACGATATTTTCGTTATATATGCATATCTGAGCAGTTCTGTGGTGAAAGAAGATGTGGCATGGGGAACTTGAACGTAGTGTCACTCAGGGTTGGCGTTGGTATTTAGCGCTGTGGCGTGTTCAGTTACGCGATGCCGATGACCCAACTCAAGAGACGCTGGCAAGAGACGCTGGCAAATTTGAATTGCTTCACGACCGTGACGTTCACGTCGTTAGTACTTATTTCATCCTCAGTCCAACCTGTAGTACCTTTCGTGAAGTTTCGTCTGCCACACCAATGACACATGATACAGAGACTCGTGTTCGTTTGCTGTCCAACCAGTGACCCAAACGGCTTCAACTTGAAGCCCGAGACAGCGGAGTGTATCGATAGTGTATCCCGTTTCTCAGTCTTCAGAGAGCTGCTTGCTGCACAATCCTATTTTTGGTGATCTATCTCTCCCTCCACTGGCTGGTCAGTACTGGATCTGTCTTAAGTCCATGATGCATGGTCACAAAATCGTCCCGTTACTGCCATGACAACTCTCCAGCACACGCCTCTTACACAGCTTGACCCAGTACGTGCTGGCAGAATCGAGCGAACATATAATGGTACTGACATTTATTTCAGATTTACGCTCGTCTGCATGCGACGTTCAAGTCGGGCAAGACTCTGCCTATGGACAACCGACGGAGACAGCTTTTGCAGCTCGGTCGTCTCGTTCAAGAAATAATACTATCGGAGTTCGAACCTACCACTCTTGCTGATCTAGGCAAACCACTGTTCGCATGTTGCACGACGGAGCTTTCCTCCTTGTATTCCAACATCCTTGTGGAACTCAAGAATCTCGAAGAGTGGACTGCTCCTCAAGTGGTTCAAGTCGAGGAGTGGCGTAGCGACTGGGAGACGAAGAGGTAGTATATCTTACACAACAGATGAAAATCATGGAACGCTTCAGTCACCTAGGCGGTAAAGGAATGCATAGGAGCAACAGGCAGTCTCGGTAATGCACGATGGCGAGAGAGGATGTGGAACGTAGCATGGATGACATGCGATATTCCCGAGAACAAGCCCGGAGGATGTTGGGCGTACACCAGCCGGCGCCTAAGTGCAGTCCAGCGCAAAAAACGACACAACTCGTCAAATCGAGTGACGACTTCATGAATGGTAGGCCGTTTGACGGGGTCTGCTTGGACCATGTCGTCTACCAGTGGCTCCATGAATTGCAAGCCATCAGTGACCTATCAGGAAATATAATCGTCAGCATGCTGAGATGTCCGTACGTTAGAAGAGAGAAGGCATACCGTGAGGAAGTGTTGGCGAATCATACTCCCGAGATAATACACGTCCGTTGGGAATGGGTCGCACAGGTCGTCAGAGTGCTGGAACTCTGGCACAGTCTTGTCGCCTCCCCATACAGGCCATTCTCGCGGCGACGGCTCGTCTTCGGCGTACTTTCTCGACAATCCGAAGTCGATGAGGTAGTACCGAACGGGTCTCGTTGTGCGTGAGTAGAATTTGGCTTGTTTCTTGTAGTCGCGGGTGTATGTCGTTGCGACTGGATGGTACATCTTGGGATACATTGGTCGTGGGTCCATCATTATGTTCAAGCCCATGCAATCGCTGATGGAAGAAAGGTGAGCATTAGGGTAGTGAGTGGGGCAGTGTTTGAAGATATCCTGACCGGTGTGCGACATGATGACGATGCACAAACTGCAGGCCCTGTGTATACGCAGTCCAATAGCTGAAATAAGCAAACTTATGGCCGAATATGAAAACTGCATGAAAAGCCTATACTTCGAGTATTTGTCGAAAGAACTCCATCGCCTCGCCCACAGTCTCAAATCGCGGATCATCAAATGTGCGCAGCAAGGGGAAGACCAGTAGCGATGTGTCCTTCTCGTCGGGGACGTCCAAGACTTCGAAGATGGGAACGCAATGGTTCGCCGGATCCGATCTCAGAGGTTCCGAGCTAAAGAACGTGGATATATCCACCTCGTACGGATGCACTTTCCGCGATATGCGTTTAAACACGACCATCTCCCCGTCCAATATCCGCACAGCATCCACGACATTAGGACGCTACAGAACGTCAACATAAGTCAGTAGGTAAAGGACAGTGCAGCAGAGAAGCTCACAGGACCTGGTTTCTCATCCTCATGTTTCCATGGCCAATCTCCGTATTCGCCTGACCATGAGGAGACCCACCCAGGCTGGTACCGAGGGCGTAGCTGGTATCCTTTGTCCTTCAACCAGGGTACGTGGTCGCGCCAGAATTCCTCGCCTGGGCTTAGCGTTCCAGGCTTGTGCTTTGGTCGGGGCGTACCGTTGTTACCTGTTTCGTGAGCAAATGATGGACTAGACATATGGGCAAAACGGCACCACCAGTACGAGCACTGCGAACCAGAGTAGAAAATGAGGGCTCGCGCATCTTCCAGATGAAGGTCGAGGACATGTGGTTCCAACGAGGTCCTGCCCAAGTCCTGCCACTGCCAGAGAAGTTAGAACGTGCCTTCACAGACCCTTCAGCTCAGCGACCCTGATCGGCCACGATGGACTCGGACAACGGTGCGACTTGCTACCGGTGGGGAGTGGCAATCCCTCCTAGCGGAGTGTGAGAGCCACATGGCTGAGACGCCCACAATTCACGGCGAGGGCAAGAAAATGTAGATCATGATCTGTTCTGTACATCTTATCTAGAATCTGATATCATTTTCCGCATCGAGGCAAGCGTGCGTTCAACGTGAACTCGAACTCGAATCTCATTATGTCTCCCTCGACAAAGGTACTGCACAATTTTAACTACCACTATGGTAAAGTGTCCCTTACAACATTGAAGAAGCAGTACCGCCAACGATTCCCCTCAGCTCCAGTCGAATTCCGCGTCAGAATCACAATCTGATACGTTCCCACTGCCTGTCAATACAACCACCTCACCGGCCTCTTCGTTCTCGTCCCCTCTCTCCATTTCGATGTCCCTCTTAATGTTGGACTTGTCCCCCACGTCCATTCTTGGTTCCGACACCCTTTCATGGTATCGTTTCACCGCTGCAAGCAATTGAGTGAGTTTCTCAACCTTGTTCTTCATGCGAGATTTGAGCGGCACTAAAGAGTCACTTCGTCGGTGCCAGTCCAGCTCCATGTCGATCTCAGCAACCGTCCCTGGCTTCGCCTCTATCTCCCCAACCTCCAGCCTGGGTTGCAACCCGTTCAGCATCGTTTCCTTCTGGTCCGCTTTGTCCCTCTTCACCACATCCTTGTCCCGCTTCCTCTTTACACATCTCGCATCATCCTCCGCATGCTGGATTCTACGCTTCTTCTCCTTCTGGCTGGAGTCTATTTCCCGCGCAACTTGACGAATATACTGGAGATCCACGGGGAGCATGTCGTCGATGTAAGCCGCCGTGTTGTTCGTCTTGTACATTGTCCGAGCATTGTACTGATGCATTGTCATAGATGGATTCCGACGCATCACTACGCGAAAGGCACCGAGCGCGCCCTCGTTGACGTCGTTGGTGGCATTTATCCATATGCCCATCTGTTGGATCAACGACTTCGGAGTACGATCAATTGGCCCCCCTTTCCTGAACTCGGAGGAAAATGTTTTCGACGAATATCTCGACCACACTGCACCTCTTTGCTTGATGACGGAACTGGTTCTGGGCTCTCACTCCGTGCAGGGCAGAATATCCGCTAGACGATATATAACCCGAGACTAAAATCGAGACTAAAATTGATAACTATCGAATTCTGAGGGAAATACTCACCGCATTAAGCAATCGATACGAAAGACAATACGTCAGCTTTCACGTGCCAGATATGGCGTGTATTGCCGGAGAAATACGGAC
>SGPM01000190.1:0-52201 GCA_004802725.1 Antrodiella citrinella | reverse complement strand
CGAAAATTGAGCATGTGCGAGTATAATTCATTTGATTGCGCTCAAATTTTGTCCAAATATCAGTTTTTTGGCTCATCGGCCACATTCCTGACAGTGCACACTGATTCCTTTTTACGCAAAGGATAACACTGCTATTACCAACATTTCTGTGTATTCACATAGAGGAAAATCCCGCGGAGGGAGTCAAAAACCGCTCTGGGACAAGGACTGAGCGTGGAACAAGGACCGAGTTTACACTGTACAGAGATCGATATTACAATGGGCACGCCAATAACGGAAAAGCAAATCGGCGTTTCTGATGGGACCTAACCGGAATATATCCTCCTCCTCCCCCAATCCTCTTCCTCCAATACTATGCTACAACTGACGCCAGCATTAATGCTCTGTCTCTTCCCAAGTTCTGCCTACGGTCTTCACCAAGTCTGATTCAGTGATCTGCTTGCCACTCGTGAAGTAACCTGCCGCGATCTTGGCATCTATCTCCACACGAGAATCGGGAGGTAAAAGATGATCTGCCGCAGTTCTATGTGAGTTGAGTCCTTTCGCAAATATAACGACACCACATACCTGGAATGTCATAGCGCCTGATGATAGGAATACCAGACTGCACGATAGCGTCATATTTCCTAGAATTCTGTCAGCACCATTGTGTTCAGATAGAGTGAGAGGATGCTTACATATCACTCATAGAGATCATGTTATCAATCTTTCTTATTCCGAGCCAGTGCAAGACGTCGGGCATCAGTGCTTGGAAACGCATGTCCTTCACGCCAGCAATCAATTCCGTCGATTTGAAGTATTTGTCGGCAGAGTCGCCTCCACGTTTGCGAAGATTGTAGACCAGATACCTATGTGCACTTTTATTAGGATGATGAATGTCGAAGAGGTGGATCGTACGTACTTGGTGACTTCGCCAAGAGCTCGACCTTCCTTGCGGAAATACACACAAAGGCCAACACCCCCACGCTGAGCACACTTGATGCACTCTTCGATGGCATAGATGAGGTATGGTTTGCATGTGCAGATGTCCGATCCGAAGACATCAGAGCCGTTACCTGCATCACGTATGAGCATCGGAAGGATCGTCGAAAGTATAGAATAATCTCACATTCGTCGTGTACTCGAAGAGTAAGCTCCTTCGTTTCATCGGACAAATAGGCGGGAGGGCCGACTGCCACAAACAATTAGCAACGTCGATACTTCGTCATTAGCGAAACTTCAGGACTCACAGATGTACACCGTCAAGTTTCCGATAGGAGGAAGGAAGACTTTGATATCTGGACGGGTGATCAATTCCGGATACATTCCTCCTGTGTCTTCAAATAGAGCACGACGAAGAAGTTGCTCTGATCTAGAGAATAAAAGATTCAGCGAACGAGAGACCAAACGAATTTTACTCAATTGACTGACATTCCAAAACGCTCTGCAACGCCGGGAAGGTACCACACAGGTTCAACTGCAGCCTTGCTGATGCTGATCTCAACGCCAGGGTCTGCTTCATTCACAGACCCATCTGAATTGTGCATTTGGCCAGTCTTTAACAGAATCTTGCCGTCTACTTTCAGATCACCTCTCCTGGCAGCCTCATCAATCTCACTGAGCTTCATATGAGCACGGGTGACAGCAATACTTGGTCGAACATCTAAGCCAAGATCCTCTATTTCATGTTTGAACACTTGTGGAACGAGATGCCCCCATGGATCGAACGAGACAATCTTGGAAGGATCTGACCATGCTGGCTGTGGCGGGATCGATATCGCAGGCTCCGTCTTTGAGTAGTCCGGTTTATGAGATGGCGATAGCGTACCCATTGCGATGGCTAGTGCACGGTAGATGGAGTAAGATCCTGAATGAGCACCGAGGGCATTGCGTTGCTTGATGGATGCCGGTAGACGGGACGGGATAATGGGTCCACGGACACTGGCGTCAGGGGCACCCCACACAACAGGGAACGGCTTGATGCCATGCTGGTCAGGATAAGCTGCAAAGACGGTAAGTCACACTGTAAGAAGCAGTACATTGAGGTGATATACGCACTAGTCAACAAGACACGACCGGGATACAACAACTTCTCCCTCTCCTTGTCAGTGATGACTGCATCCGAAGGTTGCGCTCCTGGCGCCGTCGCCGCCGACAAAGCAGACGCAGTAGTAAAGGACGACGACGGAGTGGCACCTGGTGGAGGGGTCTCAGACTGGGCTCGAGGAATAGGGATCGCATTTCTCAGAGGTGACAATGGAGGACTGATCGCTGCATTTCCATTGGGGTGCGTCAATGAATCGAGCTGTATGGTAGTGTGATAGTCAACATTAGAATCTAATCCATGGGGTCATTGCTTACCTTGGCTTGCAGAGTCTGCTGCGAGACCTGGAGGGCCTGCAGCTGATTCAGGATCTGGGTAAGAACGGCGTCCGAAGTTGTGGCCATGGTCGATAGTGGTCGTAGAGTGGTAAACGGTGTCGAGGAGGCTTTATATACAAGCCGGCATGCACGACGGAACGGACCAGGGAAGATCCAGCGATCAAACGGGAATGCAGCATCCTCGATGAGTTGAAGCGCAGGCTGGGTCGACTCGGTCCAGTCATGGGTTATCGCATAGCCGAGATAGCTCCGCCATTCCTAATCCCACTTCCTTTGCGATTCTATCGATATATTGGTGGCTACAAGATAGCAGAATTACATGTGGGCCACTGACTAGAGTAGGTCTATATGGACAGCAAAACGAGGGTGGACAGACAGCGATAAACAAGAACGAAAGAACGAATGTGACGTCGTCTGCGCCGGCACAAGACGAAAATGTGAAAGAGGAGACGAATTTCTTCTTTGCCAGCAGGACACAACCGAGCGGCCTTCACCAGCGTTGAGTCTGTCGAGCAAGAAAAGCAGCCTTATAGTCAACATCACCGATCTCGCGCAAGCCTTTCACGACCCACCATACATCTCCACTGATCCGGAAGCCCATGCTGTCTTGATTCACATCCTCCGGGACGTTCGCAGGAAAGAAAGGTTTGTACGGGCTGAACGACTTGGAGTGGCGGATCTGTCGCCGTTCGGGTGTAACTGGCGTGTACGGAGACGGAAGGGCATGCGTGTACGACAGCGGCGGGCCCAGCGGCCGCGTGGGCGCAAGATGGGTAGGCCGAATCTCCTTGAACGCGTGAGGCGGCTGAAGATAGTACGTCAAAGGAGGGTCCTTGAGCTCCGAAGTCTGAAGATGCACGACGTTAGCCGTGGCTTTCTTCACATGAGATTCGGATGCCGACCTGCGAATTGCTCGGTCATCCTTCCGGCTGGTACCTGGAGGTAGACGCATATGGTGAAGGACGTTCTGCGCGGTCTTCTTGGCAGCAGGACGTGGGCCTTTGTATGGACTATGGCCCATGACGGGCAATTGGAGCCTCGAAGTGCTAGCACCGGGCAGTCGCATGATACCTTGAGGCTGCAAGGCGAAAGGGCCGCTAATGATAGGCCGTGGGACGGGCGGCGCGGCTCGAGGAGGAGGATGATTCTCCTTCGTCGATTGATTGCGAGGAGCTGAGGATTTGGGAGGAGGTATCGGCGGGAACTTGTTCCCCGCAGGAGTTGGAGGAAGCGGGTGATCGGCTTGGACGAAAAGACGAGGCATGATCTTCTCAGCATATCGACGGCCTGCGTTCTTCTGCTGAGTGTCTTGTCTTGCCTGTACCTTCTGCCTGTACACGTTCTCCTCGCCCATCAGNGCTCGCATAGTATCATCGCGAGCACACTGTCTCGAACAGTATGTCTCCATGTCCTGCTCCGGTCTGAAGGAGCGGCCACAGCAGCAATGTGAGATGTTGACCCTTGGTCTGGCGACGCGTACGACGGTGGAGTGCATGATGATGTATGACTGGGATTAGAGCAGGAGCTTCAGGTTATATGAGTGTGCCGTCGAGGCTATACAGAAGAAATGGAGTGGCGCACAAGANAAGGACGAGGGCTGAGACTGGGATGTCGGTGAGTTGATAAGAAACCAGCTACTGAAAACGCAGCTATAAGTATACCAACGCATTGTACAAAGCTCGTTGTAGCCACTCTGGAAAGCGCAAGCGGGTGGCGTAGAGCANAAAGCGCTTAACGGNAAAGACAAAGAGTTACTTTGCACCAACCATGCACTTTACACGTGTATTACCTAGATGGATGGGATAATCAGCGAAACGTTTTGTGATGCATGAGTAGACCATCGCACCTTGCATTTAATTCACAAAGACGNGGGCGGTGCTCGTTCATACTACCCCCGACGCACAAATGCAGCTTTTCCTTGCACGTCACAATGAAGCACCATACAGCATAGAAACTCATTGACGATGCGTAACGTGTCATGATAAAAGTCTAAAATACTATGTCACAAGATCAGCTGAGCTGAGTTCTCTGTTACAGATGAAGGACATACCAGAATCAAGACACATCATGTGGAAATCAAACANCTTGAACGTGGATCTCGTGTTTCTCTTCACTCGTCGGCCNAGAACCCTTCTCGCTCTCCGAGAATGAAGCTGAGTCACGTCCCTCTTCAGAAAGTTCTTCGTCCCGGCCTCCACCCTCTTCAAACGCGGTCTTGTACTTCTCAAANCGGAACCCGTGCTTCCTAGCAGATTGACAGCTATTAGCATAGTGCNCGAACCAGCTGTGGTGCAGTCTTACTCTGGTCCGATGATCACAACTACCACAACGAAAGCTGCAACTGCACCCACGAGGATNCCTTGTACGGTCGCGTAATCTGGTACGATCTTCGTGCTGCCAGGGAGGGTTGTCTTCAGATGATTACCTCCAGCTGCGAAGGATGTAGTTGTCAATGTGTGGTCTACATATGACCATACANATTGACTCACTAGCTTCAATCTGCGCTGATGCTGAAGANACCATCTGCAAAATACTCAGTCTCATCGTAGTTGATCGAGTCCGACTGGGCACATTCACTCACGTTACCGAGCTGGTAAACCACGCCAGGGAAAGTGGCACGGAATGCTGGTGGAGACATCTCAGCCAATTGGATCGGGATCTAGACACACGGCCGATGTTTAGCACAACAGGGTAAGCATGGTGAATCCACTTACAACACCNAGGGCGCCTTGGACGCAGAACTGCATCCAGAAGGCACCAGCTGCNAGGGCGCCGAACGAGCTGGGCAGGATCCAAAGAGGGATAAAAGCTGATTGCGCAATACCGTCAATGTACGTTCTTTCGTAATGGGTTCAGAAATAGCAACGTACCGCCAATGGACAAGATGAGGATTCTGCGAACTCGTCAGTACAACTTATCCCTGTCATGCGAAATAGGACTTGCAAGATAGTTAGGCGGCGACCAATGTATTGACTGCTAAATCCAGCNATAGCACCTCCTCTGGAACGAGGTGAGCAAGCACCATTATCACNATACGAGCTTGACTCACGCAATAGCACCCTGTACGAGTGAAGCGTTAAATGTGAGCGGTGTTCAATCTTTTGAACACGTACACAGTTTCCAATGATAGTCGCCACGGTAGCGTTATGTGCACTGAGGCCTTTAGAAACCTGCAGGTACGTAGGATACAAATCCTACAAAGCAAATGAGCGCATTATTCGTACCATGTAAATANCAACCTACCTGCGATCCATGAGCAAGNAAGTTCAAACCTACAGATCAGTCAATCAGCCACAAATTTCGAAGTCAAACAGGATTCCAACGGACCAGACATCAAACAGATAGCATATATGCACAAGACCCAGTGTCGCTTCAGCATTTCCTTCGTCTCCTTGAGGAAAATCATCGTCCGCTTCGTCGTGGATATCCCAGCAGCACTCTGCACCGCCTTCGCCCGCAAGAACAAATCACTCTCCGGTAAAACTGCCCTCACAGCCGCAGCAAACACAGAAATACCCGCCCCAGTCCAGAACAAACTCCTCCATCCAGCAGACACCTCCGGCACCAGATACAAATTGATCAAAGCTGCAATGAGGTACCCCACCGCGTACGCCTCCTGCAAAACGCCGCTCGCCAGACCGCGCACCTCCACAGGGAGGTTCTCCAGCGCTCCGGAGGACGCCAGACCCCACACGCCGCCCATGGCAATACCGAACAAGGAGCGCACGGCTAGGAACTGGTGGAAGGTTTGCACGAAGCCGGTTCCGAGTTCCAGAACCGCGACGACCAAGAGGTTGGCTACAAGGGGCCATTTCCGGCCAAAACGATCCCCCAGGATACCGAATATGACCTGCCGTACATATTGTGATGTTCAGACACCCCTTGACACGACAGCGTAGTGGATACGTACAGCGCCAACCGTCCGGAGAAGCAATGTCAGCGTTATGGCGGTCGTCTGAGTAGACGATCAATGAGTGCCAGTGATGCGTGGCAGAAATCGAAGCGGGAGTGCTTACGATGTCGTTGACCGAAGTCTTATGAAATTGCGTCTCGAGGTTAGTTGTACTCAACGAGACACTGAAGAAATCAACAGCATCGGCTGTCCACGCGATGTAGCTATGCGCAAAAGATCATGAGTGATCTAGAAGCGGTGGCGGCGTTGTAACGTACCCTGCGATGAAATGACCCCACTGCAGCCATGTAAGTCCTCGTATCACCTCCAACAGAGGTCGTCCATTTACATATCGCTCGCGCCGAGGAATCAAGGTCGTAAGAAAATGTGGGGCCATAGCGAGTCGTAAAAAAGGGGGGGATAAAAGGCGAGCAAGCTAGCAAGCCAGCTTCACACGAAAGTGTGTCGCCACTCTTATACGACATGGATGGTCGCCCAGACTCCAGTGCACGCTCAAGGCAGGTCATCACATAACGCTCGGACGCTTCCGACGATCAGTTTTCCTGGCTGCTCATGGATTGCGACGGACCGGGAACAGTCAATGCGAGGGTCAAATGTATGGAAGATCATTTGTAAACTCTCACCTGGTCAGTCTACCTTTGCATCTAGAGCTTGGCAGGTGTAGCTTTGAGTTGAAAAGTCGACAGTTTGAAAAAGAACAAGTCTTCATCGCGCCATGCCAAAAGAGGTACACATCTTGCGTATCGTTAGCTACAAGCGTACCTCCTTCCAAGGGTCGACATTGCACCGTGTGGGGCCTGTCAAAGCTCTGAGTCGGGATGACTGGAGCAGCGTTACGACACCTAGCCTAACGCTGATTTCCATCAGCACACAACACGAATACCATGATAGGCCGAAACTCCGAACCCACTCACCTGTTACCACAACGCCAAAGCGGACCACGCTTCGATGATGGGATTGTGGCGCCAACTACCTCGTGCATACAGTCAGCCCATAATCTCGTATGTATAGAAAGAGACACTTACGACAGCGGCTTGTGAAAGCAGCATCCGTTCAAGCAGAAAACACCCCATCAGATCCGCGCGGTTGCTCGCCACGCCCAGAGCCAACTGTAGCGAGTCGGAACGCGTAGAGCTTGACTGCTTGAAAACTTCATGAGACCGAGGAGAAACGTATGTAGTTGCAGGGATGGTAGTATATCGCTGTACTATGCGTATGTCGTCGCATCTTCTAGCTAAAAGAAACAACACCTGATCACTAGTACTATGGAATTTGGAAACAGATAGATGAGTTGCTTTATCGTGGTGTGTATATATCACTTCAAGGACCTACCGACTGCACTTTACGACATCATCAACAACATACAGCAGAATGAGACGCATATACTTACCTTCCACAGTCCAAGCCGTATATACAGTACAGAAGGCAATTGTTGTCGTCCGAGGGTGGTCACCGTGTCAGGACAATAGCTGGCGCGAGAAACGTCGGACTGGATCTAACCCACGGTTCTAGGACCAACGTACTATGCTAGACACGTATATCCACACAACGGGAATATCATAAAATGCCTTGAAAAGTGGCAAGAGGGTAAGGTCGTCAGCTGAAGTCATGTTAGTCAAGAGGTCGAGTCGTATTTAGACGCTTTCGGTAATTGCCGTTGCTCTCGGTCCGAAGTGTGGCGTGCTTTAGGGTTGAGAAGTGGAAGACTGGGCAGGAGTCCGTTTACCATAACCCTCGATCTTTTCATTCAAAGACAATTACTGTAAAATGCGAAGCCTATCCAAAGTAGCTAACAGCAGAGTCTCGAAACAAACAAAAGAAAATCATAGGTATTCATACAGAACATATCGTACTAGCAGTAACAAAAACGAGAAGTAAAACATTGTAGCAACAAAGCACAACGACTCATTACAAATATGCCATAAGGAAATTTCGGAAGGGGTACGACCTCACGCGTTCTCCGCTTGCTTTTCCTTCTCATCACGCACGCTGTCCTCCTCAGACACTTCTTGCACAGGCGTGTCCTCGTCCTCAATAAACGCGTCGTCCCTTCCTCCGCCTTCCTCGAACGCGGTCTTGTGCTTCTCGAAATGCGAGGAGTGGTTCCTGTTCGCAAGAAAGAAAAACCATGATCAGCGCCACGAAGACAGGATGGGTGAACGTATAAGGAGGTATGAATGGGGTGAAAGGTTTATGTCGATCAGGGACGAACGGAGATGACGATGGGAAGGGAAAGGAGGGCGTAACGCCAGGAAACGTGCGAGATAAAGATGAAGAAGGCAGGACGTACTCAGGACCGAAAATCGTGACTATCAACACAAAGGCCGCGACGACACCAATAAGGATACCTTGCACGGTCGCGTAATCTGGTACATCCTTTCCATTCAGCGTCGTCCTCAGGTTATCACCGCCAGCTGTAACAATCACCCATGTCAGCATGTCTTCTCTTTAATGAAAAAATTCATAACACGCACTGGCTTCGATCTGTGCCGAGGCAGAAGAGACCATCTATACGTTATTCCATGCATCAGTACATCAGATTTCATTTCGGTCCCAGTGCACACCGGGATGCGAAGAAATTGTACGCACGTTGCCGACTTGATAAGCCACACCAGGGAACGTCGCACGGAAAGCAGGGGGCGACATTTCTGCGAGTTGAATGGGGATCTGGCATGGTGAAAAGACCGATAGTGAGCAGATTGTTCCGAGATGTGAATGGAAGACAGCGACGTACGACACCCCAAGCACCTTGCACACCGAATTGTATGCAGAACGCGCCTGCTGAGAGAGCAGCGAAAGAGGATGGAACGATCCATAGTGGAATGAAGGCACCAATGAGGAGAACGAAGACGCTGAGAGAGGATTACTGGTGAGTTAAGCTGAAAGTGGTATGCAACTTGACAGAACGTACATGATCGTGAGGCGTCGGCCAATGTATTGACTGACCCATCCTGCAATAGCACCACCGCTGTAAACCAGGATATCTTCGAATCAGTATGACATGACACAGCTGTGAGATTGGCAAAGACGCACGCAACAGCACCCTAGGTAAGAAGTCCTGATAAGCACGGGTCATGTGTGGTAATGAAATGATAGACGTACGCAGTTTCCAATAATTGTGGACACAGTCGCGTCGTGGGTACTGAATCCCTTCGAGTTCTCCAGGTACGTCGGGTACAAGTCCTGAAATAACACGTGAGATCAGTTCTCAGGCGAAAGACAAGTGATCACACACCTGAGAGCCATGCGAAAGGAAGTTGAAACCTATTCAAGCAATTACGAACATCAGGATGAATTCATGCCACAATGCCGATGTGGCGTACCTGTCATGAGTAGGATAGAATAGATGACAAGTAACCAATGTGACTTCAACATCTCTTTCGTCTCGTGAATAAACACCTTGGTCTTGTTTTTTGTTGTCTTTCCAGCCGCGAGCTCTGCCTTCTTCGCACGAATGAAAATCTCGGACTCGGGAAGTATCAGACGAATAGCTGCGGCGAAGAGCGAGATACCCGATCCTGTCCAGAACAGAGCGCGCCATGCGACTGATACTTCAGGGACCAAGAACAAGTTGATGACGGCGGCGAGCAGGTATCCAACAGCGTATCCTTGTTGCATAACACCACTGGCAAGGCCACGAACCTCCACGGGAAGATTCTCGAGTGCCGTGGACGCCGCCAGACCCCAGATACCACCCATGGCGATACCGAAGAGGGAGCGCACACCGAGGAATGCGGAGTATGAGTTGACGAACCCTGACCCGAGCTCCATGATGGCAACCATAACCAAGTTTATAATCAAGGGCCACTTGCGACCATACCGATCGGAAGCAATACCGAAGATGACCTGCAATAGTCCCTTGAGCGTCGCGTTTCACGGAGAGAGTGGATGAACTTACAGCACCGACCGACCGGAGGAGTAATGTGAGGGTGATCGCGGTCGTCTATGGAATTTTAGATGAGTATACCGAAACGCCATATGCATTGTCAACGAGTTGGCTCACAATATCGTGGGTCGACCTGCCAAACTGGGCAGCCAGACTGTTTACACTGAGGGAGACACTGAAAAAGTCAATGGCGTCGCAGGTCCACGCGAGATAGCTGTGTGCGGGGAAGAGAACGCCACGAAGGTTGTCGATCAGGCTCCGCGCAAATGACGAATGGAGGGGGGACAAACCCAGTCCAGAAATGACCCCATTGCACTAATGTGACGGTGCCTAGGGCGACCAACAGCGGTCGGCCCTGTGTCCTCAGCTCCCGTTTGGGGATGAGGTTTGTGAGGAAAGCGGGGGCCATCGTCGTTCTCGCTCACGGGAAAGAGGGAGAAGTGGGGGAGTGGGGGAGGCGTAAAGGAGATGGCGACGAAAGAAACGGAGGATGCGAGGAATGAAGCACTTTATACTCTGATTGATGGGTCGCATGCGAGGCGGGCCATGGGAACTTGCATAAGTGGATTCTGTGGATATTCTGAACCCCGTGCCTGGCTTCTTCTTCGAGTGCGCGAATCCTCTCCAGCCGTAAACGATCGTACCTGCAAGCTCAGGTAAACTTCTGCACCAGACAGCCCCCGCGGCCGAGCGCAACGGTCCTCTAGATCTTTAGTAGCCCGCAAACGGGGCCCCGCACGCTGAGCATGACTTTATGTCTCTTGACGGCTACTTACGGTTACCCCGCATAGCAAAATCAGAATTGGAGAAAGAGAGAGGGATTGTCCATCGCCATCAGCGCTGTTCCCGAGTCCCGGAGTCACCTGTGGACCCATCCCGATCTCCCAATCTGGATCGATCACCGCGCATCAGCATCCCCGCAGCCAACCCAGAGCAGTGCGACCCCTCCGAGAGCTTACAGATGATATCACATCGTGGTCGGAACATATCTGCGACATATGTTGATTAGCAGCTCGCCACTCAGTAAGCTGCATGGCCTAACCCCGCTCAAAGTGGACACCACAACGGCGTCCAACACTCGAACCTAGCCCTAGAAGATATCCTCTCGCTCATCTAATGCTTCGCTTTCTTGACACTGCGTCTCGATTTCTTTTCAACCCCCTTCTTCCCACCTTCGTCCACCTCCGAGCCTTTGCGCTTCTGCCCCGCGGTCACCGTGCTCTTCACGCTCACGAGCGTCGACTTCGCGTGTCCCCCCTGCGCCAAATTCGCCACCTGCGTCTCCGCGGTCGTCCAATCTGCGGATGTATCATTGATCGCGTACCTATGTCAGAGAAGCTCTGTTCAGTTCTCGGATTGACATGGAGAGCGATGACACGGAGGAAGGGATGGAAGTTCATGTTGGTCGGGAACCGAGTGCTCGCGTGGCATAGCATGATAACATACCACACTAATGTCTCGGACATGACTGCTGTGTAGTCTACGTCCCAAACAAAGTAACATTCGAACACTCACTTGCTAAGATCCAACGAATCCAACATCTCCTTCTGCTTTTCCCGCAACGCCCGCGTGGCTTCGTCCCCGGCCTCCTTGAGCTCATCGTCCAGATTCGTCTCGACCGGTTTCCAGCTCGTGTTCCCACTTCTGCTCCCACTGGCTTCGGTGGGCTGAGGAGCTTCGGGCATCGTCGCGCTGATGGCCTCCTTCTGAATATCGTTTAGCCGTTTGCTGATCTTACGTACGACTTTCGTGAACAATGCGAGGGCTTGAGAGACGGGGACTTGGATCTCAGTCTAGAGAGAGCAATGACGGATAACGGAAATGAACATCAGTTATGCCACTTCAACACCGCGAGAAAAAAAAGTAACATGAATGAAAGCAGAGAAGAGAAGAGAAGTGCGTCGCGGATAGTATGGCTATACCCACGAGAGGGTTCAAAGTGTTCATAAAGCTGAAACACAGCAACCAAAGCTTCCTGAGATAAGACCTGAAACTCACCTCGACATCTTCGATTGTCTTGCGCTGTAGGCCAAGCGCAAGCAAGATCGAACTTTGCACCGCACTCAAACGAACTTCGGACCCCAGGCGCTTTTCGAAGTAGAGCTGGGCTACGGTGGGTAGAAGGTCCAGCACAACATGATAGTCGAGCATATTGTTGGCATAGGATTCCAATCGCTTCAGGTCAAAGGGAGATAGTAGGTAGGACAGCTCCGTTGATACAATGTCTGATATTGCATGCAAAATGTAAGCTCAATTTTCATTACAAAGTGAGGATACAACTCACCTCTGGCGGGATCAGTGTCGATACGCTTGAGCCCGGCATTCGCAGCCTCGAGGACGCTCAACGACGTAACACTTCCGAACTCTCTAAACTTGAATGACAACAGGGACAGGAATCGGCGACGGAAATCTACACGAGAAAAAATTATCAGTATCGAGCGTCTAAATTATAAGTGCGCAACCAATTTCAACGAAGACGACCCTGAAAAACACCACAAGAGGCCGGTGCCCAGGTACCTTTTCAAAAGGCTTATGAACAGAGATCAAAGATGACCAAACATACCTTTGGCGAATTCACTGAGCCATTCCATCTCAGATTCAGAGGACGAATTGAGCCCGCGGACCATGACGCATGTATGTTCGCCAGTGAGGTCGCTCTGGGTTTGGCGCAGGTAGAGCGGAACATACCCAGCGCGTTTCCAAAACCTATACGGAGATGTCAGATGAGACGGAAATAGAAATGGAAAAGATGTTGCGGGTGACAAACCGGAGGAGTTGCGGAGTGAGGCCATAAGATACGCCTAGGTAGTCGAGCGTCTCTGGTTTCCTTTCCGAGAGTCGTTGGAGTAATGGGGGCATGGCAGTCGGAGCCCTGATTTGCGGGGTGTCGGTAAGGAGGTCCGTTTCCTATTTTCGGCGTTAGCACTGTAGACGAGCAAAATTGTGGTAAAGCTTACTGCATCGATCTGAGTAGGATCAGGATACAGTTGGTCGGGTATCATGCTTTCGTCCAAATTGAGGTACTCCCCACTGTAGAAGGAATTGAGGCATTTCAGTGCACGAGCGCCGTATCCCATCTGCCAAACAAAACATCAGCCACCAGTGGTGACAGGCCTCTCGAACAAGAGCACTCACGCTGGCATAATCCGGGTGCGTCGCAATCCTGACAATCCTCGCTCCACTCATCAATGCAAACTTGCTCTCCTGGAACTGCTGCGAGATCAACCACGGAATCATGTCCCCACCCGCCCTGAAGCCTCTGCTCAGCCCATCCAAAATCGCCTGCTTGCTGATGTTCCCCTCCAGCGCGACTTGCAACACGACGAGAGGCTCGGGGAGATGCGACTCGTCGTCTTTGATTGGGGGCAGGAGGACGAAGAGGTGGTGCGCAGGCGCGTCAGAAAGCAACTGCAAGTCATTCGGCTGGTTCTTGTAATGACTCGCGACGTACAGCGCCATCATGCGTTGCAGGAACACCTCCGAGGCAGGGTGGTAACTGAACAGCGTATCCCGCGACACGTAGAACAGCTCGCACTGTGACGGGTGTGGACACCCATGCTGCGAAGACTTTGGTAAGATAGACGCGTCGAGACACAACAACCCATTCAGCCATTTCTCGACCCTGTCGCCGCTGGAGTACCGGATGGGTGTTTCCAGCTTGATCTCCCGCAACGTGCGGGCTTTTGGTGGGGCTCTGGCCAGACCCTTTTTGCCAGATGATGTGGACGCTTCGCCTTCCGCTGCGGGCGCGGCGGATGCGTCTTTTGTGAGAGACGGGCGCGTACTCTCGCGGAGTTGCTGGATGAGCTTCAGGGAGAGTGAACGACCGGTGCCTTCGTAGCCGTTGATAGTGGAGGCCATGAACACGAGGTAGGGGCCGATGAGGTTGCGAACAAGAGGGAGAGGTATGGCAGCGGCCTCGTCGATGATGACAAGCTCAGCTTGACCGAGGACGTGAGCGTCCTGAGGAGCAATGTACTGAGAGAGACAGTCTCACCGTTAGCTACTCGAGGTGACTGAACATGATAGGATTATACCTGGATAGTCTGGCGATGCCCTCTGAACACATTCACCCTCACGATGGCGTTGTTGAACTCGGGATCTGTGCTCTGCATGATATCGTAATCCAGATGCTCCTCGTATCCTAGCGCATCCAGACCCTTGAACACGAAATCAAAGAGTGTGCCCAAATTCTCGGGGCTCGGACTTGTGACGAAGATGTTTGAGTACCCATGCGCCAAAGATGCAGCGATTGCCAACCCCAAAGCCGCTGATTTACCTCGTCCACGCGCAGCAGTTAGCGTAACTGTGGATGACAACGTCTTCTCCGCAATTGCATCGACAAACGTCAGAATCGCTTGTGCTTGATCAATAGTCTTGGCAAGCTTGACGAGGTCTCCGACGGGTTTGGTATCAGCGAGAGAATCCTTCAAATCCTTCAGCTCCGACGCTTCTTTGCCTTTTCCGCGGTCTTCTTCGACGGGTTTGATGTTTTTGCCACGAGAGATGGGGAGCACGTTGAGTTCGTCGTCAAGAACGAGGCAGTCGTCGCAAGATCCCAGGGAGAGGATGAATCGCTCATTGAACCGAGCAACTACCGTGTCGTGTGAGGATGTTCGGTATCGCGCATGCACGTCCTAGTATACCATACATATTTTCAGAGGAAAGGGAGAGCAGATATATAACCAAATGCACTCACCATGGTCATTGTGTATAGTTGTCGCAATGATGACATTGATTTGAGGAGGAGAACTACAAGCCCACCGCCCTCAACCGTCTCAATGGTTCGTGCGAGAAGGTTTGGAGTAATAGCTTCGAAGTCTTGCAGCACACACATGCCGTATGTCTGACCAAGAATCTTCTGAGACTCCTTATAGTATCTGAAAACCACGTCTGTGAGTACTACCAACTTGAGATACCGTATGAACACTCACGTATAACGGATGTCCGTGACTGTGATAAATATCTCGAACGGATCCTGGTCATTGGGCTCGCGTATACCCCTTTTCACATCTCTCTTGATCTTAGCCTCTCGTTTCTTCCGATGACTAGATGGAGACAGATTCAAGCTTGCCATACATTTAGGATACAATGTTACTCACCTGGTAAAACCGAGCTCTTTCTTATAACACCATAGTACAGACGGTCGTGCAGACACCCGTGCTTGTGACAGCAAAAAGTGCAGGTTCACAATCTACCAAAGTAGATCATTGAAGGTAAGAGCTGCGGTCTAGATAATAGTCCAGAATACACGCACTTGGTCCCGACCTTTGTCTCCGACAAGCACTATGAACGACCGATAGTTTTGCTTGACATTGTTGTTGATGAGAATGGGAATGCGGGGGTCGAGTTGTTTACGCATCAGTGTATCGTAGTCCTAGTGTACAACAAGAAACAGGAGAGGGACTACTGACGACTATGGTCGTATGAAGAACAAGAAGCTGGTCCAGGATATTGAAATGATCCTGTTAGAGGAAATTTCCGCGCTCTGCATCCTGATTGGCTGCCTGATCAGACGCTCAAGTGGTCCGGATCCGAACCGGCCGCAGTTCTCCATAACTGTGTTCAAGTTTTCGTGGACCGCAGATGCGCAGAAGCCTTGAACACATCGCAGATATACAGGAAGAGAAAGCCATAGATATTATTGCCGAAATATTATACACCAGAATTACATCAACTTTCCATTTCCAAAGCCTGGTGAGGCCACCGTGACTGATACGCCACCCTTCTTCAGTCGTTTGGAGGTAGCGAAGACTACACTGTCGATGATGGAGGCGACGGTCAAGACTCCACCTACGATAGCGCACGTTCTGTAAAGACGCGTGTCAGTTATAGAGAGGAAATCAAGCAGAATGATCAACTCACGATGTCAGGAAGTGAGCGAATGACTGTCGAGTTTCCGTATGTACTACAAGTATTGGCGAGATCTCGAAGTTGAAGAAAGAGCCTGCAGAAAGGACAATGAGACAATGCATGATTATGCCAGCGCCGAACAACTTACCTGGGACTCCGCTGATCGTATGTGAGACCTGGACACCATGGTCCTTCTCTGATCCCTTGGAAAGATCTCGTTCGAAATGAGTGGCAGAGTATTGATGAGTATTTACCTGTACAATAGATATGAGTAATGGCGTAGCAGATATCATTATCCAACTTACAATCTTGCCGTCTAACGTCCGGAATTGCGTGGAAACAACCTTCAAGAAGTATTGGAACATATACTGCTGCTTGCTTGTCTGGAATTCTGCATAAGAAAATGCCCCGTATGTCAGCGCAGTAGTGAAATGCTCACCTTTTGAATAGTGTTGTCCAACGGGTTATCCACAATGCCCATTCTCTGCTTCATGTCTCGTCCGATCTCGGCCTTTGAGATATCATACTCATCATCACCTTCGAACGCGAGTTCATGAATCTCATGTGAGAAGTCATGGCGGTTGCCATCTTCCTTGAGATATGGGACGAGATCGTACATGGACTGAGCGTTGGAACGGAAAGAGCGTCCAGGGGACAAGTGAATGTTTCCAACAACCTTGTTCACGCGCACACGACCTGCGATGTTGCAACCTTCGTGTGCTTGCTCTTTGAGTTTGTCGGACCAGCCCTCATTCACGCACTGCATGACTGGTTAGTCCTCTTCTTTAACAACGACGCATATAATAAGAAACCTACCTGCTCGACGGAATCCGGTGTGCTGAAACTCCAGCCACGGGTGATATACGCCTGACGAACTTCCTCGCAAGTGTTACAGCATCCGCTAGGGGGTTCTGTACCGCCATAGCATGAACCACAGTAACCGTTTTGCCGCGCCTCGTTGAGTCGGTCAATGTCGTTCCTGAGTTCAGTGCTTTGTGAACTGGGGACTGGGGATCCGTTCTCGTTCAGCCGTGTCTTGATGATATTGTGTGAAACGTCGCTTTGAGTCTCTCCACTGATATCCATGACGTCCAGACTAAGCACTATAAGTATACAGCATGTTGAGTACAAGGAATTCGGCAGAGGACGTGGAACTCACAGTAGCACGGAACTCGCGGAAATGTAACATTCAGCTTGGCCGTCAACTTCTCCCCTCTGCTCCTGTCCACCACAATAGACGTGTCGATGGTGAGCCTTCTATAGTCGAAGAATTCCATTGTCGTGATAGCCAGAATAATAGCGGTGGCAAGCAAGGTCACTGTATGGGGTTTGTAAGTCCGGCGGAAGGTGGTGCATTGACAGAAAAGCCTCACAGAACGCCCCAGTTCGCGTCTTGACCTTGACATCCTCCATTGTCTACATCCCGAACAGCGACCGTTAGTACGAAATACGAAGCCACCAAGGCATGTTGTAGTCACTGACCTTTCCGAAAGCATCAATACCCTTCAACGCGCCAAACATGCCCTTCGCCATCCTGAATGAAGGGAACCAAAACCGGGGAGAATTCCAGGAGAATAAGAATGGGGGGAGTGCCCTCAAGAGGGAGGTGGAGGAGGAGAGTATACGGAAGGAAAGTTTGAACAGAGAGGGCGTTTATGATGAAGGAACTTTCAGGGCGCTAGAGCGACGTGTCACTTTCTGCCGATCCGAGAAACGCATGAGCGGAGATCTGGTGACCGTGACACCTCGCAGCTCTTTCTCCGTTGTTATCCCACAATTAACCCGTTCAACGTTGAGAATATGTAGCAATAAAGATCTATAGGCAATGGTATGTGCGAATAAATATATATATACCGTCCGAGAAACAATCATGACACCGAGAGAGACCCTACTGAGATGCCATGCGATCCACTCCTTGAATGACTTTCCCAAGGAAGTTCTTCATACCGTCTCGGATTCCATCCGTCTGTAGATTCATGCCGCTGCTATCAGTAGTCCTGTAGACACCAGTCCCCGCAGGTCCTCCCAAGCTGACATTGACACCTCCTAGATTCAGGTTGAGGGCTGGCGCGTTGTTCGCGCTCTCTGGTGGAGGCTCATACACAGAAGCGGGGAAAGAGGCTGCTGCAGAACGGATCATCTCCACATAGCTGGAGCAATATACAGTCAGGTGATGCGCTTTGTGAATTATGGTAAATCAGTGCGAACCTCGAGGAATTGTGAACGCAGGTTCCGCCGAGCAGAAGGTGTGCTCCGGAAGCTGGTGACCCACTCGAAGCAGCTTCTTGATTCAACAAAGCTACTGTTCGAGCCTCCTCGTACGTTGTCCCTCCAATCATAAATATGATGACGCTCTGAGGTCTGCGGAGGTAAATTTAGCATTGTCGGTCAAATTACTGAAAGTCTTGGCGTAGGCAGCATACCTTTGCAGACCTGCATTCGGTCCAGCGCCATCCAGGAATGGGAAATTGACATCTCTCAGCCGTCCTCTGAAGAGGTTCTCCAGTGTTTGCGAGAGATGTGGAGTGTGTTGCATGTAAACATTCTCAACACCCTAAGCATCGTGTCAGCACTGGAACAATTACAACAACTGCTTGACAAACCTTCAACCCTTTCAGAGCGGATCGACCTTTCGCCAGCAGAGACTCTGCAGAAAATAGATCGTCTTGACGTTGGTCGGAGCCCGCCACGTTCAAGAAGACATAAACGAGCTGCGAAATGAGATGAGAACAGATGCAACAAGTGAGTAGACTAGTCACATACCCGAGCATCTTCTCTTTGAACGCCATTCTCGAGCATCAAGTTGATGAGAGAAGCCACATTACTTGCCTGTGTCTTCTGATATCGTAGGGCAAACAAAATGACAAGGCGTAGCTTGTTCCAAGGTGGAATGGCCGGATTCGTTATCAGAGTTTGTACACTCTGCGCAAGGGGATCAGCATTACAACCGGACATATTGTTGAAGAACTCACCCTCAGATCTGCACCTGAGCCTGTTGCAAGACCTTGTTCCACTTCACCAATCTCCAACAACTTGTCTCTTTCCACAATTCGACTAAGCTCGCCGACCATGGCGACATGTTTGCTGACATTCCCGCCTAACCGTCGGAATTCGGGATACTCTTCAACAAATCGTTTCATGTCACTGATAGAGTTGATAGATGATGGTGCGTTGGCCAGTGAGCGGGATTGGTATGATTGAACGTAGGACTTCAGTGATGTTCCGAGGTCACCAAATGTTGCCAGATGATGTGCTTGGAAGAAGGGATCCGTGGATGGTGTCAGAGTCACTTCCTGTAAGCTAGTCAGCAACGTGCGCATTGGTGAGAGGCTGTGATTCTACCTTCAGCTCAGGCCGAATATCAGGTACCAGGCCCAAGTCTACACGTCCGTTCTGAATACCCAGCAGTTCATGCACCATAGCTTGGTACGTCCATTGTGACAGCAACGGTGTGACAGGGTCGTTTCTTCTGTCCAGAATCAGTAGCAGCGGTGGTGGCTGGGTGTGTCGGAAGTCAAACAGAGAAGATTCAGCTTGAATGCGATGCTTGGAATGATGTTCATGTCAGCGGAACGACAACAATACGGTCAATAAATACCTGGATTTCAACACCAAGTTTCTTAGCCATAGGACTCGACTTCTCGTACCGAATGACTGGTTTCTTTTTCAGACTGAGCAGCGCCGCTGTCACTCCCTGCACCGTACGGTTGAGAGCTTTCGGATCCCAAGCATTTGGTGAGGATCCATAGAGCGGTTGTGAAGCGGTAGGGAAGTGGTTGAGAGAGAAGAGACATGGAAGAAGAGGTGCATAATCTGCAAAGTATTCCTTGTATTATAGATCAGGCTATACAGCGCATTGAGGAGAACTCGGCTGCTCACCTGAACCTCCTTCACTACTTCGTACTCGTCAACGTCTGCAAGTCTTTCGATAGCCGTTTTACTCAGTATGTTGCTAAAATCTGAATGTTTTTGTTCAGCATGACCAACGAGTGTTGGATTGACAAGACGTACACAAGTAGTATTCTCCATACTTTGGCTCCTTTAGCTCTGCTTCCATCGCCTCCAGACTCTCCTCGCTTGGTCGTAGGAAGCACACACATTTCATATGTGGCATACGTTCCCGGTTCTTGTTGTCAATCCTATCGGTCAAGTAAATTTGATGAGACAGTAGCGTTGATTGCGTCGAGGCTAGGGAAATAATGGGAGTCTAGCAGTGCGGTTTAGACGTCAGCTTTGGATTGTATCGACTGAGATGTAACTCACCGTATGCGTGTCCAATAACAGGACTTTCATAGAATTAGGAACCGAGACCATCTTGGAGATGTAGGCCTCTACGGCCTTGATAACATCCATGGTGCCCTAGAGTCGACCGCAGTATGCCTGTGATGTATGCTATGCCCGCTCCGGGATGAAAGAACTCCCGGCCTTTCGAATAAAGGGTGATTCTTCAAGTTCAACTCCAGTGACACGCTTTTAGGAAGAGACCAAGAGGCTGAGAGCTTCGAATATATGGTCGTGGATGGTGGTGAGCGGAAGAGACGTGTGTAGGCGCGGCATCCGCACCGCCTAAAGACGCGCTTGACGTCCTCAGGCTCTATCCAGTACAGTGACGACCATCGCGACAACCCCATGCCTCCCCCACCCTCATTTCCAAGAGGGGAGCTAGAGTTGGCCCTCTCGGAACAATCGTTTGGAATAACGAGCTATGAGATTATGGAGAGTACAGATGAGAAGGCGGTGGGACGCGTTGTGCTATTGGAAGGCAGCATGGTCTCGATATCCTTGACGGAGAGAGGCTACACAGTAAGTCAACTGTGACTCACATCCACGTACATCATGGATGGTTCGACAGGTCCAAGCTGGTCCGTTACCTGGAAGCGACAAGAGTCGATTCGAGACAGTGGATGACCTACTCCAGTCAGTCAGTGAGGAATACAGGAAAGCCTGGCAGAAATCGTTGTTCGATAAATTGACTGCTCTCCAGTAGCTTTAAGGTGAGTCGGTTGAGGCTCCTGCTACTTATACTCACGCTCACGCAACCCTTCCACAGATGCTGTAGCTTCCAGGAGCGAGATATATGTTGTACCTTCCGAGCATAAACGCAGGTTTACATTGAACAAGTACCACAACATGGTCCCAATTACTCCTCCTTGAGGGTCCCGGTCTCTTCTCTCCGGGACAAAGCCTGCTCGTACAGATCTCTGGTGAATACGAAGTCATCGACATTCCTCACGTTCCGAATCATCGTCCTAGTCCACTCTCGCTCTTCGTCGTTCCGGATACAATTTGCCCACCACCTATCCATGCTGGATCTAATTCCTGGTGTGTTCAAGACGTTGTGTTCGCTTTGTTCGTTAAGAACATGCAGAAGAAACCCGGCATTCAATCGTTCGAGACCCATTTCCGATAGATGCTTCAGGATGCGGGATATTCGTAGGTAATTGTGGCTGGATCCTGTGGTTGCGGTGAGAGATGTGAGATATCGGATACTGCTTCAGCACCCACGGACTAGATTCCTATATCGTTCTTCATTCTTGGCTTCGGGATCCACGCGCTTGATGAGTCCCGTTTCTGAAGAGCAAAGATCCATGCCATAAAAGTCTAACATGAGGCGGTACGAGCGCAGCACTCGTGCTACGATGTCTTTGTCGGTTTTCATAGCAGTGATTTCATGTCGTTGTAAAGGCTGGGACTGAGGGTTCATGCCATATTCTTGTATGGGGAATCTGTTGTCAAGAGGTCAAGAAACAGGTCTTGATATCGTATCGACAGATGCACTTACAGCCACTGTATGAAGCCGTGCTTGTTCTCGAGCTTAGAGTAATCCCCTTTCCATCTATGCCGCGTAGGTTCAATGCTCTCCATAGAAGACTACATGGACAACTTACTGTTTGTGTATGTCTTCAATAAGAACGTTGTCCGGCCGACATCTGCGCTCATTCGAGTAGAACTGTAAATTGGCGGAACGAGATTTGTCGTCTGGGGAATCGGCGTAGTCATCTAGGAACTCTTGCACATCTCTCGGAATGTTTGAAGACATGGTAAAAGAATGATTGGAGTACGCTCTGAGATGTCTTGCCTTGGTCTTGCCCCAGTGAGGCGTCGACAACTTAGCAACTAAGCCAAATATTCAGACAATAACTCCCAAATATGGGGTTATCAGCACATACATCACAGCGTTTAAATGCGATCGGCGCACCGGCACCAGTTTGAACTTCAAGTCGTCCACCACCAACGATGGTGAAGAACGCTGCTGAGAGCTCTGCTAAAATGCCAGCTACACCGACGTCGATTCTTTCAGATGCTTTGGGCGTATTCACCAAAGCGGCCAATCTTGCAGTTCGCAACCTTCATTCTTCAAGTCTATGATGATATGAATCGTGGTTTCTCTGTAGGTAGCAACAGCTGAGAAGCAATCAGCGGCCGAAGTTGCTCGCGCAAACGTGGAAGCGGAGGAGGCGCGACGGGAACGCGACGAAGCTGTAGATGCTATGAACGCTATGCGGTTGGATAAGAAAGAGTGGCAGCGGCGCGTGGAAGGCTGGAAATCATCGGTGAGCACACGAGAATTCTGCGACAGGCGCGTCCGTGATGGAGCTCACGAATACACGACAGGTGGACAAGTCAGACATGACTGTATGCGTCTCTATCTTTTCGACGAACTGCGACATATGCTCACATGGACTCATTCCAGATCGAGCATCAGAACGAGACTATTGCTCAGCTGAGGGAAGAGGCCAATCAGTGGAAAGGACAGCTCCTACGCTACGAGGACACCGCTCGCAGAGAGGCACAGGACTGGAAGGAGCAGTATTTGCGTGCGGAACAGGAACGCATTCAATTAGCTGCCAGGGTAGATGAGTTGGTTAACGAACAACTTGCGGTAAGTACCCACCCAATTTCTCGAATTGCAACGCGTTCGACAGGCTTTCAGTGGAACACGCATACAAACGCACATAACGCTGCATATGCATCAAGATCTCATCCTGATATGCCCAATGGTACTACACCTAAGAGGGCTTCTACAGCAGTCCTTTCAACGCAGCAGAGACCGGGGGGTTCTCGCAGTGTACCTCCGGTATTCGATGAACATGAGAAGCTGCCTCCAGTTCCACGGAGGCCCAAGGCAACATCTTCGAAACCAGCAATTGGCCGAGGGGAAGGTCCCTCACGACCACGATCACCACCCCCAGTTGCAGGCCCAAGTACATCCCGGACACCCAGGCAGAAGACGGCAGATGTTCGAATGGATGATACCCCGACTACACGTCCTTCAGCCGCTCCTCGGGCTTCCATGTCGCAACCTTCTGAAGTTGTGCGAGTCATACGACGCGTCCAAGCGGTCATCGAAGTGCCGGTCAAAGAGGAATCGGAGGATGAAGACGATCAGCTGCGGTCTGACAGTGCTGCATCTGAGTACAATCCCCCATTACAGAAGAAGACACCTCAGAAAGGCAAGGCTAAACGGAGACTGTCAATCAAATCCAGGAAACCTGCCGACAGCGAAGAAGAAGACGATGACTACGAAGAACCTCCAATGCGACGGCGAGCACAAGCCAGCAATGCATACAGTGACGACGAACTTGCCGTGATTGATGCTGGAGTATGTGTATACATTCTCATACCCCCACGTCCATTCTGATGTATCTTCTGGGTAGGAGGATGAACGAGAAGTGTACGGCGCGCATCGTGTGCTCGTCACGTCTGAGAAAAGCACACCTCAACGGCCGCGTGGATCAACAGCCGCAGGACGTCCTTCCACGAATGCGAAGAAACGAAAATTGGACAATGACGCCGCTCCTGTTGCACGAGCATCGGCGTCGAAGGTTGCGAGGAAATGAAAATCTATGTCGCGTCGGTCTCATTCTTATATACCTCTTCCTGCATACCAATTCTCTGTCCATCTGCTCACATCACCACTGCCACACTGCTATCGTTGACGCTCTTTCTACTCCGTTTCTAACATGTATTACGTTCATCCAAGGACCAATATGACGACAATGTTCATCGGCGCTTGTCCGAGCATGATGCTTTTGAGACGCGTCGTGAATATTATATTTGAATGTGCGCTCATGATAACTTCGTTCTTGACTGTCATGTACGAATTATCCGTACGACATTGAGCCTTGCTCAAGACCTGTTCTGCACAACCGCTGCATCCCCAATGTCGTCGGTGTTCCCAGTGACAGCAGCATCCCTTGCACGCCGTGCTCACGTAGCGCAACTCATCACAGCGCAACGCAGCATACGTCCACGGACCCCATTCTGGAACCTCCGAATTCACCGTGTTCCGACTTTATGGTCTCTGTATCGTGGCTTACTGCGTAACTCACCGACAGACGACGTGAGTACCTTTGTAACTTATCCGCTTCGCATGCCAATTGAGGCGTGTGCCAGGTCAGATGGCGAATACGGCGGATATTTGAGTGGTATAGGCATTTGACAAGCCCGCCAGCTGTCAGAAAACAACTGTTGAAATATCATAAGGTGCGTGCCCTCTAAGCTACTCTGCGCTACAACCTCTCTGAGTTTGTCCAGTGGGCAGATATCTTCGCAAAAGCCAAAGCAGGCGATACTCACCTTCAAGCTGTCCTCGCGAGGTACAGCAAGATGATTGCGGTGAGGCGAGAGAAGGAGCATATCAAAGCACTGATGCGCGAAGAATTTGTGAGTCCTGCTACGTTCTCGTTCTCATGCCTGTATATTCAAACCTCTGGTTCCCCAGGAATTCCAAGAGAAACTACGTCACAGACCCGTCCTAACAGGCGGATACCTTCGTCCCTCTATCAGCAACCCACCGCTGCCACGGATGAAACCACAGCCAGCGCATCTGTCTGGTATGATCCACAAGCGAAGGCAGGCTACTGTTCGACAATGGGCCGCGGTTGGCGAAGCCGATGTGCTGCTACAAGATCTTAAGCATGAGAAAGAGTTTGAGGAGAATCTGATCAAAACAGCTGGGAAGACTCGCGTCGACATGGAGCTTGCGTATACAGGTAATCGCTTCCACGACTGGGGTGAGTGTCTCTGCTCATTCACTTGATCATGTGTTAACCAACATATGTCCCCAGTCGCACCGATTATAGACGTGAAGAAAATGATGAATGAACGGATAAAACTTGGATTCCAACGGCAGAGTTTGCCCTACCCGCCCGAGATGTTGGCACAAATCAAGCAAGCGCGACGCGAGAAGATAGCCAATAAGACACGGGAATACCAACGCGAGGCGCGAGGAGAGATCCTCAGGCGGACCATACGGCGAGCCAATAAAGGTCCTCCGGCGCACGTCCTGGCGAAGATGACACCTCTTCAGAAGCATCTAGACAAGGTGTCGAGGAGCAGTGTGAGTGAAGTGGGGTACGTGGGTTGGGCGAAGAGGAAGCTTGGGTGGAAGTTACGCAATCCAGACGCTTGGAAGGTGGAGATTGGGAAGGAGGAGAATCAAGAGTACCTTGCTAGGATGGCTGGAGAGATCAGGCAAGAGAATGAGCGTAGGAGAAGGGAAGCTGAATCTATAATTCAGGAGGGCTGATGTGTGGCAACCAGTCACGGTCGTTCATACTATGCATGGATGCTCAAGCCACCATGAGACTCGCACGGTCGCTACAGCTTCAATCCTGATTGATTGCTTAGGAGCTATGATACAACAACTTCTTGGTCTGCTTTCCATTTCAACCTCCTTCAGGCCCCAGTCAAACCCCCATGCACCGTATTCTCGTTCACCATCTCACCCAACACGGCCTCCTTCGTCTGCTTCCCAAGCGGCTCATCTCCCAGGACACCCTCACGTTTAGGATCCGCATCCTCGTATACGCCTCCCTGGGGCCACTGTCCTCCTGTTCCTCTTGTCGTGGGCTGGGCCAAGTTCTAATCCATTATGATCAGCCTCATATCGCTATTGAAGGGTAGTAGGGCTTACATTCGGGGGGTCATGGAAGTATTGGTCGTTGATGTTGTCGGTGACAGGTGGTGTGTCGACCGTTTGGAATGACTTCTTGAATGTACGAGAGTTGTTTGTGATAGGTTGTCTGCTTTCAGCAAGATCGGTGCGTCCGGTGCTGCTCATGATGGTGGTTCAACGTTCAATGTATGGCGATTCGATTTATCGTTTGCGAAACGGTGTTGGGAGTTTTATCTGCACCTGTTTATATATTCGGTCCTGAGTCTCCTCTGCGCCACAGTGATGTCAAACGAGTGTCTGCGCGAACCACAGCGCCTACCCATTTTTGGATCGTCTCACTCCATTTTCAGCTCCAACTGTGGCGAGGCTCAGCGCTCAACGAGTAACTCTGCATCTCATTCAGTAACCTACAACATGACAGAACCCCAAGTAAATATAAAAAATGGATAGATGGATACAATCGCAATCATGCAGCGGCCTCTACGGTCTTCGTTGCTTCCAACCCGTTCGCATATTGGAACTCTCCAGAGTTTTCATACTGCACACAAGTTTAGCACACTCCGACACTATCCAAGTCTAGATAAACGACTCACCTCCCACATGTCCAGCGCGACTTGACAGCTCTCTTTGACGACTCTCGGCGAGTCGTCTCGCTGCAGCCACTCTTTCAGAACGGGCAGCACTTCTGGCGTGGCGATCCCACCGAGAGCCTCGGCAGCTTCGTGGCGGACCATGTCGGATTCTGCAGAGTCTTGCAGGACGCGCACGAGTGCGGGGACGGAGTGTGCGGACAGGAGTTGGCCGAAAACGAATGCGATTTCGTGTCTACACGAGATCAGAAAATGTGAAGACGGGCGGGAGACGTCGGGGGTCCACTCACTTGAACAACGTGCTGTCGTCCGAGAACCCGTCCGCGAGAGCATCCACCGCACTCGGGGTCCCAATATTCCGCAGTGCGAACATCGCACGGTACCGCTCAAACAGAGGCAGCTTCTTGTCCAGAAGTTTGGACCGCAGATCGGCGATGTTTGTTTCCGAGATGTCTTCTGGGACGGGCTTGCCCTTGAGAAGGCCTGATGTAGGAGGTGCGGGGTCTATCGACGAGTATGTCCTGATGAAGTTTACATCGACATTAGTCCACGCGTGTATATGGAGGATGCAATGACATACGAGACGACTGATTCCTTTTGCTCCTGATGCCGCCTCCCTTCCTCCGAGTTATCCCACTCGATCTTGGCTAACGCGATCTCGCATGTCTCGCGGACGTCTCTGTTCGAATCCGTCGTGAACCGTCTCAGGACTGGGATCGCGGCTTCTGAGGAGATGGCACCCATAGCTTCAGCTGCCTGCTCAAGGTGTGAATGAGTTTCCTTCAGCGCGTCTCACGTCTGGCAAAGTGACGCACCTCATGCCGGACCATGGGATCTTCCTTCTCATTCGTCAGGACAGATTCAAGCACGGGCAGAGCAGACGTCCGCTTGATCTGACCCAAGCAATACGCCAGTTCGTGCTTTAGCAGCGCGCTCTCGTCTGCGAAACCTACAGAGAAACATGAAAATCAGACATGTGTCGTACATTCTATTTTTCAGAACGTACCTTTTGAAATGATCTTCACTGCGACATCATCCTTCAACGCCTTGAGCGTGAAAAGAGATCGGAAACGGTTGTGCAGCGGAACATTCCCGGAGGTGTTCAGCAGCGACGCTTCGAGAGCTCTCAACTCTTCCGGGGAGACTTGAAACGGTTCAGCCATTGGTCTTCTAGTGTTGTGACACAAGTACAGATGAAAAAGAGAAGGAGAGAAGGGGTAAATGGTGGTACAGAATTTCGAGGCATAGATTAGATCAAAGTTTATGAGGCGATAATAAATTTTGATAGATTAGATAATGATTTTGATCTACGAGATTTTGACCTTGCGAACTTGACCGTGACTGAAGTCCTCGGTATACTCATCCTACTTCATCACCGCCATGCCGAAATCGAAACGTTCTAAGCTCGGTACGTATCCTGCCAAATGACTATGTAACTTGATTATTGACCAACGAGTCCTTTCCATTCTGCCTTCTAGTGTCCTTGACGAAAGTCGCCAAAAAGACGAAGGAGCAGAAGGGTGCTCTTATGCAGGAGGTACGCGTCGCACGTCTCACACAGTCTCGCAAAAAGACTAACTCTATTTTTAGCTGCAAGAAAATGCGGACAAATGGTCGTACTGCTGGTTATTCGAAGTAGGGAACATGCGGAACTCGCATCTGAAGACAGTAAGAAAACTATGGAAAGAGTGCGTCCCCTTGCAGTTCTAATGAAGGAATAAGATGACTCATGTTTGTTTCTGGCGTAAAGTTCAGCGCGTCTGTTCTTCGGTCGGGGTGCTGTAATGGCAAAAGCACTCGGAGCGACACCGGAAGAAGAGCATAAAAAAGGGCTGCATAAGATCGCAAAGGTACGTATTTTCCTGTGATACCAGACCAATCATATTCTAACCTCGCTTATGCAGAAAATAAAAGGCCAAGTCGGGCTCATGTTCACCAACTCCCCACCCGCCGAAGTGATCGCTTGGTTCGCGGACTTCCACCCGCCAGACTTCGCCCGGTCGGGCAACGTCTCGCCCAAAACCTACACCATCCCCGCCGGGCCCATCCTCCAACACCACTCCTCCCCACCCGAGCCGTTCCCGCACAACGAGGAGCAGCAGCTGAGGAAGCTGGGCATGCACACGACGATGGTGAAGGGCGTGCCGACGCTGAACGTCGCGCATGTGGTGTGCAAGGAGGGGAAGACGCTGACCCCGGAGCAGGCGCAGCTGTTGAAGTTGGTAGGGATCAGGCTGGTGGAGTTCAAGGTGGGCTTGAGGGCGTATTGGGAGAGTGCGAGTGGGGAGGTCACTGAAGTAGAGGGTGAGGAGGTTACCGTGGCTAGCGAAGATAAGGATACAGAGGAGGATGAGGACGAGGTGGACGCGGATATGGACGAGTAGACGAGAGGTGTGTTATTGTGCTTTTATCTGCATGTTGTTCGTGTTTGTATCTGTCTTTTTTACCATTTTGCATGCTCATCACCGAGTTCATTCGCATCTACCACACTCTGAAAATTGCATATCACCTTGATTTCGTGCTAAACAGATCGTCACAACAGACAAATCGTTAAGATCACAAGAGCGGGTGCGTGTGTTATTACTGTATACAAGATATTCTAGGGCCGTAAAGATTCCATTCTCCATTTACCGTGGTATACCAATTCAACCTCTTCCATCATCTCGTCATCTCATCATCATCTACTCCGCGTCGAAGACCAATGCTCGGACCTCAATGCTCTCCCTATGAGGTGCATCCTTCGGGCTCGTCTCGTCCAAGAACGCCGAATGAGGGGTCAACCTGGCCTTATCGACCTCGGAGTCGAAGCACTTGATCAGGGTGACTTCCTCGGGGGTCTGCTTGCCCAGGTACCACCACTCGTGGTTCGGGTTGTACTTGACCGAGAAGGTGCTGCCTTCTCGGTCGGGGTAGATGAAGCGAACGGAGACGAGATCGTGCGAGGTGTCCAGTTTGCGCCAGTCGGAGACAGCGAGGGGTTTGTGGTAGACTGGGTTGCGGATGGGACGCCACACGTTGATGATGCGGACGCGTCCCTTGAGGAGACGGTCGGCTTCATCCTTGAGGTGGTAGTGCACCCGCTTGACGGAGGCGTCGTATGTCTGGTCGATGTGGACGCGCTCGACGGGACCACGGTAGATCTGATCAGCCGGAAGGTTCTCAGCTGACTTGCGTCTAACGGTATGTTTCAGTTCCGGGACTCGAAGAGAACGAGAGACAGAGATTGCTGACCTAATGGTGTGGTCGAAGATGAAGACCCTCTTCGCACCAGTCTGCGACTTCAAGATCTCCTCAACCTCCTTGTAGTACACATCCTGGATGCGCGCATCGTTATCGAACTCCTTCTCCTGACTGACATGCTTCACGAACTGGAAGCCGTTCTTGTCCAGGTTGAAGTCGGATTCGTGCCCGCGAGCGTCATGGACGACGACGGGGTGCGTGTCAGAACCGATGTTCGTCTTCTCGGTCCCAGCAGGTGGATCGTAGACGTATTGGTACGGGGCCTCTTCTCCAACAGGGGCGTAGTAGTTGAGGTTAGTGGGGATGTCCTGAGGCTGAAGGACTGCTGCTGTGGCCATTGCTGCAGATGAGGGTATGCGGTTGTGCTGTGTGAAGTGAAGGTGCTGAACTGTGTTCTGTCCGTATCCCCTCAGATTCCCTCTCGTTATATATGGGCAGCTGTGCTGAGCACTCGGGGTTCATCCGGACGGCATTGGTTTAGTCAGCCCCTTGCGTTATTGATGGCATGGCTGCTGTGTGAGCCGGAAATTCAAACACTCAGCCAAAGTCGATAACACCATTATGTCTTAGGATGACCGAACGCCTTCCCAGACTCCCGGAGTATCAGAGTTGGTTGCGCCATTTTCTTAGTCAGCCTAGGTGTTTGGTAGCGGATGACGTTGTTGATCGGCTGATCCCGACGGAACTGCCAGGTCGGTGGACCTACAAGTTACAATGAGCGATGTGCGTCCGGGATGTCCTTGTGTCTTCTGCAGTAACATCCAAAGAGACATCCTCGATATCGTGACGGAATCCTACGTGAGCGTTCGGTTTCATCATTCAATACACGTCCCTTCACAATCTATGCGCGGACTTTGACAGACTGAGCGACTTTCGATTAGTCAACCATTTCAACTTGTCCCACATAACCTCAGAACACGCTCAAATGAGCCTACTCGCCTAGAGCGAACTGTGAACTTCGAACACAAGATCTTCTGACTCATCCAACTCGGGGCCGACTGATGGCGAACACCTGGTGAATACTGCACAAGCATTCTCCGACTCCGGTGGAATATGCAACTGCTAGCGTCGTGGTTCGCCGTCCAGAGGCGTCACAAGACAAAAGACACCCGACGGGCTTCAGATTTTCGACAAAGAAGGGCGGTGCTGCGCTTTACGGCTCCGTGACAGCAGCCGTGTAACCTGCGGAGTACATGTCCTCGGTGTCTTCTTGAATCGAGCTATGTCGCGCCGATATGACTCTGCACGTTACTTCCCCTAGAAATGCTATGCGGTTCCGGCGTACAACAAAGAACACCGAAGGTGACCTGTATATTCTTGAAAGAACTAGCCGTCTATATCGCGATGGTCTCTCCGTCTGAGAACGAAGACGAAAGGAAGATGTACCAGAAAATCGAATTACTGTGGCGGGCGACAAATATGAAGACCATCTCAACTCCAAGGAACAAGCGAGGAACATTCGTGACTCATTTCCGCGGGAGAGCGAAGATGGCCACCCGCACACATATATGCTATGTTGGAATTTTGCATACGATGAGCCACGAAAAGCGCTGATGCGTGCGAGAAGACAGCGAGCAAGAAGCGGCACGAGGGAATAATCGGATTTAGAGACCCAGGGCCATGCAGTGCCAAAGAGTGGGTGCCATGGCATGTTATCAGAACACAGAGAAAACGACAGGAGAGGGATGCCAGCAGTGGGAAGAGATCCGTGAGCGCGCGAGAGTATTGAACATATGTTCGTGGCGGCGGCGCGATGTTCAACTTTCTCCATAGCAAGCCGGAATGGTTGCGCCACTACGTGGTGGATGAAGATCGTCCAACACCGGTGAATTCGAAGTCAACTGTTCCGAGGCAATCGTACGTGAAATGTTAAAGAGACTAGTGGCAAAGTGACCGAAAGACCGACTAGAGGCCATCAGACCAGCTGTGGCGGCGCTGACCGGCGCGCGGCGTCCACGGCCGGAAGAGAAGGGTGTGTTTCGGAGAGGCTGCCGGGGAGAACCAGCGGGGAGGGATAGCCGAGTTAGGCAGGAGCTGTCAATGGAATGGTAGGAAGCTTCGGTTGGAAGTTGAACCGAGTGGTTTGTGGCTGCCACTCTGCTCGGTACCCGTCCCAGCTATAGCTATCCGCCACATGCATTGGACGATGCAGTCAGAATATAAATCCTCGCTCTGTCTGTCTCTTCCGCATTCCTCTCCATCGCTCTCTCCCCGACCTCGACGACGGCGTCGTCTGGTCACCATGTCGTCTCCAGCAATCCCGACGTGAGTAGCATACACCAAGCAGCACGGGCCATGCGAGGCTGAAGTTTGATTGAATCAGCTATGGACCCATTTTCATCGGCGTCGTCTTCAATATTCTCCTTTATGGTATCATGATCACCCAGACGTTCATCTACTTCACCGTGTACAAAAGGTCAGTCGTCTTTATCACTCTCGACAATAATCATAGCTGAAATACGCACTCTTAGAGACAGACTGTGGATGAAGTGCTTCGTAGGCTCCTTTATTTTGCATTGCAACCGCCGTCGACCAATCCTTCTTCGGAACAGGTCTCATTACTTTTCATTTGCGATACACTCAACACCGGCTTCGACATCGCGTTTCTTTATACCCCACTTGTCACGAATTATGGTTGGTCTTCATCTGTCACGTTCGTTTGTGGCACGTCCATTGATGCTCGAGGTACCCTCAGGAAATGTCTACGAATTGACCTATGCAACATGGGGTCAGTGCGCATATTAGATCGCTCTATCAGACAAATACTCACTCGTCACCTGAATCCGTAGTTTTCGCCACTGGTTCGTAGCCTCCAACTCGCCTCCGTGTACTGCATGTGCTGACAACGTCCGACAGATCCAGCCATGACCGCTATCATTGCACTGCTAGTGCAAGTTTTCTTCGCCTGGAGAGTACGTGTACTCACGGGCAGCATACCCGCCGTTATCTTTATCGGACTGTTCTCTATAGGCCAATGGTGTAAGCTTTCATTCGAAACGTATAACATAAGTATGCTCACTGCATACAGGTGGAGGAATCGGTACCGCAATCGCGGTCGGAATGGTACCAGAGTTTATGCACTTCCAAAATTTCAAGGCCATCGTGATCGTTTGGCTGGCATGCTCGGCCGTGGCTGATACTGCAATCACGATTGCCCTTGTCTGGCATCTGGTGCGTTCAACTGGTTCTTGTTGTGAGACATAGGTCGCTGATGTTTGTATAGAGGAGACACAGAACTGGCTTCTCGGGTACGGACGATGCTGTCAACAGAATCATCAGGTGTACGTACAGACTGTTTTCCATTTGACTCGTGTGGACTCACCGGTCGTGAAGTAACCGTGCAGACGGGCCTCGTCACGGCACTGTGTGCTATCGTGGATCTAGTCCTGTTCCTGGCGAGCGTAAGTAGCCTGTGCAGAACGTAGAATTGTACGCATATACTCACCTGTACTCATTTCCACAGTCAAGCGGCTTCCATCTCATCTTCAATCTTCCGCTCTCTAAGCTGTACACGAACTCCTTGATGTCCAGCTTGAACTCGCGCGCGGGCTGGAAATATGGAAGTAACGTCGGTGGGCCAGGCAACGTGAACGTGGGCATCGACCTGGAAATTGGTGGAACATCCTCCGAGAGGCGACGGCGGTCCACAACACAGAAGACTTCACATGTCACACCCCAAGTAAGTTTCCAGTGTTATCTTCAGCTTCAGGACATCCTGACACGAGGATCGCAGAAACCGCAACAAGTGTATATCGACATCGAATCTCATGATATGAGGGATTGCGACCTGGATACCAAGGAGTCCAGGAGTCCGGATACCCTCAGGCTGTCGGTCCCAAATGCCACGACGATGCAGGATACGAGCTCAGATAGTGACGCCAGTACTTATCAACTACAAGTTGGTGCGGATACGGTGGGCGCAGCGCGTGCGCCGCCGATGTATCGAGCCCAGACGGTGATTTGAGGAGCATTGTTCACGTTTCTTTTTCTCGAATTCAAGGTCTCGGACATGGGACATCAGTCATGGTTTCTCTACTTTTTCCGTTCAGCTTTTCGTTCAAGATATCCAAATTGTGGGTCACGTACCATTCTTGCGAAACCCCACGCCTCTTGCATTCTTGTACAAGCTTTTTTTGTTCGCAGTCGCCTTCTGGAGTTTCCATCTTGTCCACCGGAACCAGATCATTGTTCATGTCTTTATCTCGCATATTTGCTGGCCATTTGTATATAGTTGTGTCATTGTAGCTTGTTGTAGCATGGTCAAAATGAAAGAACACGATGGTACAACGCGCGTCTATCGTCCACATTCGGACTGAGACATCCATAAAAGGCAATCTGTCCACACGACCGCGTTCCTCCCCGTGGCCTCTCTCCAACCTCTATCCTGTCTTGCTCCCTTCCACACCGATAATTCTCGCCATGGCCGCCGAGTCCATGGACATCGACGAGACCAGCAACCCAGACTCACCATTTCTCGACACCGTGGAAGGAGAAATTTCGTTCTTTCGGTCTGTGATGCGGACGCGACCTGTAGGCATGCACCGGCACTTCCACGTTCTCGCTATTCGGAACGCGATCCACAGGGACACCGGGGTCTGGGTGAGCGCGGATGACATTTGGAGCAAGCTGAAAGTTTACTACGAGTTGGAAGTATTAGAGAATCTGGTGCGTTTCGAGGTAATCACGTAGCTGTACTATCAGGAGGAGGATGGGGGTGTCCTACACTGCACTTTTGAACTGTATCATGCTGAAACTGGTTCAATTCGTAGGAAATCGACGGGTACGATACGCCCAACAGCAAATCCTCGTCTTCGTCTCAGCACGTTGTCCGCTCGCCCTCGCCCTCGGAGAACCTCTCCCTCCACCCCTACTTCCGCGAAGAGTACACCCTTCCCGCGGACAGCACCATCGACGCCATCGTCTCTGCCCGACGCGTCCGCGCCACCGCCTCGCTCCCGTCGTCCTCCCCCGCACCATCGCCGCCACTGAAAGTCACGCGTGCAACGACGGCGAAGAAGAAAGGCCGTGGACGGGGTGGAGGCGCGGGGGCTGGAGGCGGTAGGAAGAATGCTATGGCGGGGCTCGTGGCGGGGGACAGTGATAGTAGTGCGTTGACGCAGGAGAGTGGGGACGAAGGGGATGGTGGTGTGGCAGGTGGGGAGGGGAGTACGAGGATGGGGAGTGTGGCGACGGGGACAGATGCAGGGACGGAGGAGCAAGAGCAGGAAGGCGAGGATGTCGAAGACGAGCAAGGTGAGTGGCACATGTCTTTCCGTGATACGGTCGATTTATCTTACTCATGCGTATGCAGGACCGGCGAAAGGAAAGAAGAAGGGCAAGAAAGGCGCGGGCGCGAGTACAAATGTACGAACGCGTCGATCGTCTGTGTCTGCTGCAAAACCACCCACAAAAAAGAGGAAGCGGTGACATATACGTGTACAGTCGAACGACACGCTCGCCTCCTCGTCCATAAATTATCTTGAATCTGGACAGTGCTTTTCTCGATACCCTTTCTCACTTCTGATTTGGAGGCACTGGTGTATCGCACATACCACGGCATCTTAATGAGATTCACACCTGACGAGATGTAATCACGCCCATCGTGATACCGCGAGGGTCAACGGAAGCAGTATGAGACACGAGGATGGTGGTTGGCGTACTAGACCAAGTTGCGTGAGATAGACGTCTGACGCCACACTTTGAAAGCCCCGTCACTCTGTCTCTCTGTGTCATATACTTCTCCCCATTCAAACCCCAAGACTTTTACTCAACCTCCTTCTTAAGACGACTTGTCCTCCTCGTTTTGGTTAGATGATGATAGGCGTTGACGGTAGCAAGGTGAGTTGAATCCTCCGTTCTACAAGGCCTACACCCAGGCCTCATTCAGACTGCCAGATAACATCGGAAGATCGTATCCGCCTTTGGATCAGCCGATGCAGTGCTTACCCATTCCGCCGGTTCTGCTCACGCTGCTATCGCCAGTTTACCTGCGCAGAATGCACAAGACACTGTGGATACGCTTTGGGAGGTTCGTCATATTGCAACGAACACATATTCACAAGCTGACTGGTATTCTTAGCTCATTCATATTCCAACTGGTGCCAGCAGACTTCCCCGCTGGGATGGCTCTTCCTCAAGAAGATATGCGACAGATCTACGGTACGCAAGCTTAAGTCGGACTGCCCAAGATCTTACCCACTTATGTAAGTCGAGATCGTGGTGAGGATGCTTTTCATGGCTGCAGTGTCAGCTTGTTTAAAGATATAGGCACTGGAGACTACAAGTTGGAGGTCCGACCTGACCGACCGCGCAACACGAGGCTAGAGGCTGGACACCGGAAGCAACATACCCAAAGGCATACGGTTGCCAGCTGACATTCCTTGTTCCCAGAAAGAGAGAGACAGAATGGCGCCTACCGCCACACTTTGAGTGACTTAAAAGATCCACATTCGCCCCAGAACTCCGCCTCCATCAGCTCCTTCCTCCTCACCGAAACTTACGCACTCTCCCATTAAATCATTTTCATAAAAAGTCTTGTCAATTTCGCCCTCAATACAACCCATCGTACCTGTTAAGATAGATGATGGGCATCGGTGGCAGCAAGGTAAGTTTGTGCACATCCTATTCTGCAACGCTTCTGCCTCGATGTGACTGCTCGAGTAGAGAACATCGATGGACTATACGGCCAGGAACAGCCAAAATGAAGATCGCATTCGCCTTGGGATCAACAATGCAGTACTTGCTCATTTGGCCGGTTCTACTGACGCTAGCATTGTCGCCGGTTTACCTGTGCAGGATGTAGAAGACACTGTGAACATACTTTGGGAGGTATGTATTTTGCAGCATCGAGCATCTATTCTGACATAGTATCCCTAGCTCTTGCACGCACCAACCGATACCAGCAAACGTCCACGCTGGATGTCGAAACATCTTTCCCATGAAGACATGCGAGAATTCATGCAAGAAGTGTGCATCGCTCATAACATTCTGCCAAAACAACTCTATCTGCACCGCATCAGAGTCACTGAACTGATGAGTACTTTCACTCAAATTGAAGTCAATAATTGCGCCAAGGGTGTCGCTTATCGTTTCGTCGGAGAGACCGAGGACCATATTTGTGTCATGATCAAGGTGTTTGGAGTGCACATTCTTCCCGGTGAAATTGATTCTCGAAGACTCAAGGTAAGATCCACATATGTCTTGACTACAAGTAATTGACAGCTACTGTAGGCATTCTGTCAACGATTGAGTCAGTTGAAGCACAAGAACTTGCTTGATATTCTAGGTTTGGCAGACGATGATTTCATCAAGGACAAATTTTTGTCCTTGATCATTCCCTATCTCCCGACAGAGAACATCAATCTATTTCTGGAGAAACTGTTGCGTGAACCTGAACGCCAAGCTGTTCCAGTGGCGAGTTTGAAGCGCAGATGGGTGCGTCATATCTAAATTCAAACGTAGGTATAGCAAAGCTAACTATTGTATTGCACAGGTCGAAGAGATTGCGGTGGGGCTGAAATACCTTCACGACAAGGGTGTCACTCATGGTATCTTACACACCGTACGTCGTCGTTGGTTGTTTAAACTTTACAGAGTCTCAAATTAATCAACAGGGCAACGTTCTGATCGATGATCAAGGCAGCGTCCGCCTCACTGACTATGGCCTCGAGTGGATTGCGGAGGCCTCCCAACCACCAGGTGGACCTTTCCATCCATTTGGAGGCCCTTTAAGATGCATGACACCGGAGGTGCACGATCCTGAGGCGTTCGGGTTGCCGATAATTATCAAACCTACTCTCGCTTGCGACATGTATTCGTACGGCGCGAGCACTTGCTACGAGGTAAGCTCTCCCCCTCCCCTGGTGCAGCGAGACACGATCGTTTCACTCACTACTTAATCTCGCCACTAGATCTACGCATACAAAGAGCCGTTTGCGGAGTTGACATTATTAAAGGCTTATAGGCAGATTCTCGGGGGCGTGAGGCCAACGAGGCCCGTTACCACGAATGGCCGCGGCACCGACGATGTCTCTGACTTCATCTGGTCAATTATGACTCGTTTCTGGGTGCAGCAAGCTAAAGACAGACCATCTGTCCATGAGGTGGTAGAATTTTTTTGCAATAGGGAAGATGCTTTAATCCCGCGGAACGTTGTCATGACCTCCACGTTGACCAGCGAGTTGTGATCGCCACCTCCGACTCCGATTCTAAGACGTCTGACCTGATCCAATCCTAGCTATGACAATCAGCGCGGAAATCCTCCTGTGTTGTTTCAGTATGTTGTATGATTTATTGTTCCACTCTGTATGATGTACGATGAATATAACGCAGCGCACTACCAGAGGTTGGAATAGGTCTGGCATCATCTGCCGCTTGGTTTGAGCCTAGGAAGATTGACAGAACAGAGCTCAAGTATGCAGCTTGTCTTGCGACCTGCGAGTTTCGAAACCGATATCGATGAGATTATGATACAATAATGCTACAAATGACAGATGAAGCTTGTTTTCGTCCAATCAACAGTCATGAATTCTTGCATCTCAGTCCGCGACGTCCTCACTGGTGTCCATGTGCACGAGGTCTTCCGCAGGCTGGTCGAACGCCGTGTTCTTGTTCCGTCGTTCAGACAAGAATTGATCTATCCGAGCTTTCAATTCAAGATCTATATACAACGAAGAGAGAAGCCGTCAGCAGCTGCGAATTACAACTGAGAAGGAGCACGCACCAGGAAGGACATCCTCGAATTTGAGGGGCTGGCGGTTGAAAGGGTCTGTCGCGTCTGAGAGTAGATGCGACTTGATAGTAGATCTGTCGATGGTTGTCTTGGAGGTAGGCAGGATGACTGGGTCGCGCATGACTGTGTACATCAGTGGGTCTGAGGTGCTTATTGTCAGCAAAAGTTTTGAACGCTCGTCTTACGAAAGAACACGTACCAAGGAACTCGTCCGGAATCTCACCCATATCGTCCTCTGCCTCCATCGTCGCCTTCGTCTCCTCCACCTTCACCACAAACAGCCTCAACCTCTCAATCTCATCCTCACTCTTCAGCACCCTCTTCCTCGCGATACCCGCAGCCCGCTCAAACAGCTCCTTCCTATAACTCCTCCCATCCGCCGCCACGGCTTGCGCGAACTCCCCTTGGTCGCTCAAGTTCAAGTACACCTGCAGAATATCACCGAGCAGTTGCTTCGGGTTGAATTTGTACTTCTCCGGGTTCTGTACACGCAGGTCCTGGCACCTCGGACCGACCAATGCGTCGAGGTTGTAATCTAACATCGCTGCGAGTCTGTCGCGGATCTCAGGCGCCATGAACGGTGCCTTCGTCTCGCCGGTGAACACCTTGAGGAGCGCCACTGTCGAGTCCCCGAGACTGACGTACGACGTGGCTTGGCGTTCGAGTGTACGCAAAGTGCCTTCACGTTCGCGGCGGTGTTGGGCGGACTGTTGGGCATAGGTGGCCGTGTCGCCCATCTCGGTCTGTATCTCGTGAATTTTGGCGAGGTCTGCGAGCGATTCATCCATAAGGTATGTCACGTCGTTAATCATGAGGTTGACGAAATGGATGAACTTGTCCATGTTATGACTGTACGTTGATCAGAAAAGTAATGAATACATAGTGTGTTGTGTGACCAACCGTGTCTCATTCTTCAGAGCTTCGCGATGGTTTTGATTGTTCCACACCGCCCTGAAGATGCTAGCAATGTAGCGGCTGTACGACCGCATCAGACCTTTGCAAAATATACCGCTTACGTGCTAGAAAAGCTCACCGAGTGCCTGTTAGATTCTAATCAGCAGACATACAAACGCGCGCGAGGTTATGCACTTACTAAATTTGTCGTAGAACTGCGAGCTTGCACCCGTCTGCTCGACCTCTGCAGAAGTTACATCATGAGTCAAGATTAATGTTTAGCTGGTAGCTTGCACTCACCAATGTAGATGGTCATCATCGCAGACATAAGATGTTTTAACGCCATAGGATGCGAATTGAACAACCCCACCAATAACGTCCGTCGCCCATCATACGGCCACGACCCATAAAACAACACGAACACAAGGTGACTCTTAATTGACGGGTTCTTGATGTACCACGTCGACGTCAAGAATGTGAGGCACCAGATGAGGAGCTCAGTTTTGCCGGCAAGCTCAAGGGTGGCGGGCGCGTTGCGGCTGACGAAGAGGTGGTAATCAACTACGTCTTCGATGGCGAATTCGGGCATGGTGCGGAACGCCATTGGGACTTCTTTAGGAAGTGGAAGTCTGTAGTAAAGGGATTAGTAAGAGTATGGAGAGACCTGGTAGAACGAGACGCACTCGATGGTATTCTTGGGGTATGAATGTGTCGGGTCGACAGACCGGATGATCCATGCTGAGACGAAGTTCACGAAGCTGATCGACCGGAAGACAAGTTCAGGGTCACACAGTTGGACAGCGTATGCAAGCTGCTGTGATTTGATCTTCTCCTCTTCAGCCTGATCAAAAGCAAAGTTGAGAAACGAAACGTAAAGTAAACATACAGGATTTGCTTACCTTCACCTGGTTTATAGCATGTTCTACCCGAGGTCTCATGGGGCTCTGGCAGGACCGTTGAGTCAACATCAGGAAGGACGAAGGGATGTGTATATACCTCTCTCCACGAACCATCTCCTTCCAGCTCCTCCCGATGCCGCGCCATATCGTCTGCTTGCTTCACGAGTTCCTCAAAAGAAGAAATAGTCTTCTGGTACCCAAAGTGATTCATGGCCAGCGTGAGGTAGAAGATCTCTGTGATGAAGTTCGGCGGTGCGGCTGAGAAGCAATAAAATAAACATCAGCGAGCCTGAGGTAAGACGATGGAAAGAGCCTCACAGTTTGTTGACGAGTTCTCTTTGCGCCACTTCTCCGCCTCCTCACTCGTAGCGTTGACGCGTGTCTCTTCTGCGATGTTGATTCTGTTTGACTGGTTGAAGTAGTTGATATCGATACGGTCAATCTGTCCAGATAGCCATATCTTCAGCAACGAAAAAATACCGTGCAATGTGCCAATGTCTCATACCTTGGTATAATTCGCATCCATGAACGGCTCGCAGAACCTCAGCAAGATAGCTTGCACGTTGACCATGAAGCTGTCCGATGCGACCGTCTCCGCCTCGATATACTTTCCCGCACGCTTGTCATTCAAGGCGATGATTCGAGCGAAGTATTGTAAGACCGCTTCACGAGATTCAGGTGATGCGCGGACGAGGGCGTTGAAGATCTGGAACAGGGAAGACTGTGAGAGCAAAATCAGTTGTGTACTGGTATCACGCGCAAGCGAGCGAGTCGTAGAGCATTACCTGGAGACTCTTGAGTGTACCGCGCAGACTGGCGGTGGCGGATTCTTCGTCTGAGCTAGGTCGGCCTTCCGTCTTCGTGAAGTACGCCTTCGCAATGGACGGCTACACAAAACACCATATAAGCACATCACAGTACCATAACAAACAAAGAGCAGAGCTTTCACGTACCCATTCCCGCTGAAACACACCCAACCTCAAAAGCGGCCCCAACAAGCTCACAAACTCAAAATTATTCGCTTTCACACTCTCCCCCTCCGGATTCCACGCCGGCAACCTTGGGATCATATTCGCCACGCCTTTAATACTCACAAGAGCTTCCAACCCGCCAATAATGCCTCTCCACCCGGCATCTCCGCCAGAGAGACCTTCGGGTTTGATGAGGGATTCGTGGTGGCACAGGCCCTGAACTACAGGTCCGAGGATCCCGTCAATTTCGTTGTCGGGTTCGAAGCGGCGGACCAGGTCTTGGAGGAAAGGCTCGACGTCGTTGGGTCCGAGAATAGTTGTGGGTGAGGACGTGGAGAGGAGGGGCGTGGAGAGGGAGGAGAGGTGTACGAGGGGAATCACGAGTTCGGACACACCGAGTGGCCGTCTGGAAAGGATGGATGAGCTAAGATGCGATGTAAAGAATGGCGGATAAAACATACCCGCTTGGTTGAGGGAACATCTCTGGCTCTTGGAGCGATAGGCCCGCATACGAGATTACGAGCTCTCGGACCTGTTCAAGAATGGCCAAAGCCGATTGTGTTTCTACTGGCGGGTATCCCTAGGACACATTCAGTATTATTCGCACAAGAGATTGACGAGGAGATTCACCCGCTTGGTCAGTGCTGTCCTAGCTATGTTTAGACGTTTCCAGCATCCGACTAGGTATTCAAATACAGTCTGTTGAGGCGGCAGAGAGGCAAGCACGGGTAAGAAATCTAGATCATCACTGCTCCGAGTTAGCTCATGCGAGATGAAAGCAGGTCATTGAACTCACGACATGGATTGAGAATCCAGCTCTAGTCTGGAGATGAGTAACCGATCCGCGATCTCAGCGGTAGTAGGTACCGGACGGGGACCACCTGCACGTTTTTTGAGACCTAACATCAATGATACAATGATACTCAAAACATACCTGAGCTCTCCTCCGCCAACTCCTCCGCCAACTCTTTGAGCCATACGACCTCCCATCCACTCCTCTCAGCGGCTGCTTTCTAATCCAATACCCTCGTTAGATATCGAGAAGAAAAATACATGCAGAAGTACTCACGTCCAATGTTACATTGAACACCTTTCCAACCGTCTCAGCCTCCCAGCTCGGCAAGTCAAGGTGCACAGGCCCCGTCGGCCGTTTCTGTGGGACAGGGCTCGCGATCGGGGGTTGGACAACGGCTGGTGTAATCGGTTTCTTCACCACAGGTGGTTGGGGCGGTTGCGCTCGCACTGGAGGCGGCGTAACTTTCGCTGGCGGTGGGGTCGATGTCGAGCTAGAGGGTGCAGGCGAAGGGGACTGCCCAGGTGTGCTGCTCGAAGAGACAGGACCTTGCAGCTTCGCGAGACGTTTGAGACGAATCTAAATAGATCTGTCAATCAGGACTATCGCGCAGGACAGTGAGCGAATAAACTTACGCGTTCTGCATCGTCTTGAGGGTTTGTTGGGACGTTGGACATCGTTATATGAATGAATGAACTCAGGGAGCGGGTTTAGACTCAGAAGGACTAGTAGTACTGGGGAGCACGCGTCGGTTATTTGCGCGTGTGGTAAACCCTGTAGGACTCAGAAGCGCCCATATCATCATCTCTCTTTCCTGCTTGTCGCCACTATGTTCGCGTTCTTCAGTCGAGTCGTTCAAACTGCAAGATGTTTCTCGACTTCATCGGCTCTCCAGTTATACAAGTTGAAGTCACACAGTGGGACAAAGAAAAGATGGAGGTCGATTTCGTCGGGGAAGTTCAAGCGGGTGCGTGGGCTGTGACTGTTCAGCGAGTTTCCGTGTCTAACGTACAAATGCTACTTCACGAAAGGCGCAAGCAGGACATAAGCATTTGAACGTGACGAAATCACCGTCAAGAAAGAACAACCTGGGGAAAACCGTCTACTCGCATGGAACTCAGACAGCCAAGCTGAGGAAGCTTCTGCCGTATGGCTCACCGTGATCTGTAGTTGCTGGTCTTATGAACCCAGTACAAAAATGTATGTGAACTACAGACAGTGTGCATGGATTCAAACACTCATACAATGGTTTCTTGCGTTACGATACAGGTCTATACCTACGCGGACCATGCAGCCCATTGGCAGTCGTTCAGCTAAATCAGCGTCCTGCCCCCGACGTTCTATAGTGTTTTATTGAATATTCACGTTCGCCTCATCTAGGGCATTACTTTCACTTCTCCCTTCCTCTGTAGCGGCAGAAGTCTTTGAAGAATCAATCTTCCCTCCGCCGAAGAAGGCTCGAATATCTTGTTGCTTTGGGTCATACGCAGCGCTGCCGATGCCGCCTTTCTGGCGTGCCTGTTTGCGTTTGCACCGTGAATGGGATAACATCGAGGGCACAATGTGAGGGGTGACTTACAACATTGTCTAGGTGATCGTGCTGGTTGAATTGCACCACTTTGATCGTCAGTGGAGGTAAGTCATTGTCCGAGAATTGCAGAGGTTCTTTGCCGTCCCATCCCTTGTGTACGATGAGTAATGCATCGGAATCGAGGTATGTGTTTCGTACCTGTATGTCTATCGTGATCCTTGTCCATGCCGTGTTTAGCAACCCTCTAAAATCCCCAACCCCTCCAGAAATACCCTTCCTTAACAACGCAGACACCATTTCGCTTATAAACAATCCATGGCTTACGATGGCGATGTGTCCACCTTTCTCGCCACTTCTCGCCGCTTCCCATATGTGGGGCATGACGCATTTATCGACCCCTTCGGTGGCTCGGACACCGAGGTCGTCCAAGCTCTCTCCTCCAGGGAACTTCTGTTGTCTCTCATGCAGTATGGGGTAGATGCCTTGAGCAAAGTGCTCTTCCAGCGACAAACCGGGTGTTTGGATAGTGCTCCATGTATTGCCCTCTGCGACCCCGAAAGTCTGTTCTCTCAGAAGCAGTGAGGTGTCGAAGGACGGCTTAGGCTCAGGTTGAGCGTCGTAGACTGCTTGTGCTGTGGAGAAAGCGCGCTTCAAGGGTGAAGCGTGTATGGCTTTGAAGTGGGTAGTTGAGAGTGCTTCGCCACATGCCTTGGCTTGCTACATCTCGAAAAGCTGTTGACCCGTCTGCAATTGCAACGTTCGGATGAGACTCACGTTCATTCCTGTTCATTGCATGAGTGAGACGTGATATATATACGCGAATTGGATGCTGACCATGATTTGAGAGTGGTGCATCTTTCCAGCCTGCCCATATTGATGTCTACATAACGGTAGACGCGGTCTCAGACCTGTATTCGCCGAATGTATCTATTTGTGCGCAACTTACTCGGTTGTCGGTAGATTCACCGTGTCTAACCTGGGTCAAATTCAGCCTCCTTTTCGTCTGGCAAAGGGCGTGCTACTCACGAGAGTGACTGTCAACAAAGACGACATGGTGGTCGTAAAAAGAGACAAGGTCCGAGTCAGTGTCAGCTGCTGTCCGATAATCCGACATTTCAAAGCGACTACGATGACTGCCCAAAACGAGAAGGAGCGCACGTTTCCGGCTGAGTCAGCGGGACACGGAATGTTCTGGGCGCTTGTAGAGTTTTCCGTTCTTTGTTCATCCTCGTCTCGGTCAGTCAGTCGGTGTGGGCGTGCATCAGGCTTGCGCGTCCTGTACACGCGTACATCCCCTCTCTCTTTTATACCCCGTCGCACACACTCTACACCATCATCACAACACACTAACACCCATGGCTGAACAAGACCACTCCCTGCTCAGCGTCGGAAAGCAATGTTCACACCGTACTTGCAATCTCGTAGACTTCTTGCCGTTCAAATGTCAGCACTGCAACGAGTCGTATTGTGGCGACCACTTCTTGCCACAGGCCCATCAATGCGAGCATTACGATGAGACCAAGCACAACCGTGTTGCGCCTCCATGTGAGTAGCTGTTTCAGTTGGACTCGATGTCCAATAGCTGACGAAGCTTTGCGATACGCAGGTCCCTTCTGTAATGTTCCTCTTGCGATACCCACTGGAGTAGACCCGAATATTGCTATGGAGAGACATTTCGAGACCGATTGCGCGGTCCTGGTTGGAAAGTCGGCCAAATCATCCACGCCCCGCTGTAGTCGGCCGAACTGTGGAAAGATCCTCTTCGCACCTATCGCTTGTAGCGTAAGTCCACGACTTTGCAACATCCAGTTCTTGCTTAACATTTTCGGTTCATAGGGATGCAAGAAACAATTCTGTCCGAATCATCGTTTCCCTGATGACCATAAATGTCCCTCTGCGGCAGTCTCGAAAGCTCCACCCGCCACTCGTGCTTCCACTTCGATTTCCAGACCGACGGCGGCGAGCACAGCGGCCATGGCAGCCATCAAGCGTGCTGTGAACACGACCACCACAACAGCCGCATCGCAAAAGAAGCCTCAGTCTGCGCAGAACACACGTGCTACCGCGCCAGGTAAACTTCCTGCTTCCACAAGCGCAGCGTCTGCGGTATCGCAGTCTTCCACACGCTCTACCAACCCGTTCTCTGCTACTGACCGGTGAGTTTATTCTGGTTCGCTTGCTCTTGGTGATCACTCATAGATTGTTAGGTCTGTTTCTCCTGGGAATTCCTCGTCCAACAACACTGCAACTACTCACACGACTGACGACAATAATGCCAACCCACCTCGCGCTCCATCGCCGGCTATTTCAACTTTCTCGCTCTTTGCCAAACCATACGTACCGCGGCCTATATTCGCTTCGGCCTAATCACTTTGTATCCACCACCACCACCACCACCACCACCACCACACACACCATGTATCGATAACCCGTTTCTTTTGTCATTTTGAAGGCGAGCTAAGGCTGAGAGGGAGAGCAGACTGAAGGCAATGCAGGCCAGGGAGAAGAAAGGGCTGCTGAGCGAGGAAGAGAAGGTATTGTTGGCGGCGGCACAGGCGGAGAAGGCGAGTGAGAAGGATTGTATCATTGCGTAGGATCTAGTAGGACTACATAGTCCACATATCTATGGTCCAAATATTATACCACACGATTTGCTATCTATTCCGGGATCTCGTTCAGAGTCCGAATGATTCTCAAAGCTCGATGCAAAAGCTTGAACAAGCTCAGAACGAGACGCGACACCGAGTCAATCATTCTGATGCGTACAAGCTCTGTCCTGCACTACTCTGAATGTCGACACCTCATCTCATCTTGTGAACAAAGGAACCCTGGGAGGAAGAGACAGATGAGCAAGCTATCCAGGGAATATCAAGATACGAAGATAGTAAGTCTCAGTCGTAAAGTAAGTTGTCACCAGCTCAACCTCGTGGAGCGAGGAAGATCGGACTCATTAAATCAGTTTTAAAAGTTAAATCATAGACGAAGGGGATGGTTGAGAGACCGAGGTCAATGAAACAAAGACTCACCGAAATAAATGTCCTCGACGCGAAGGGACGGAAGAGAGCAGAACGAACGAGCTCGCAAACTTTTCTTCGCGACCTTTATAGCGCGAAGACACGTGCCGATACGCGGTCACGTGTTAATCGCGTTTCACACGGTTCGAGGCGACCACGCCCGTTGACGACCTGATCCAGCTTGCCCCGACTCGCAAATTCGCTTGAGCAGCAGGCTCAACGACGGCAGCAACATCAAGATAACACATTCACTGACATTCCAAACATGTCCGTCCCCGCGACGCCCTCAGCAAGCAGGCTAGCGCGACCAGTCTCCTTCACCCCTAGCAGACGACCGCTCTCTACGCTTTCCGTAACTTCAGACGACTCTTCTACCGCCACATCTCGCTCTAGCACCCCCAGTCTTCTCGGGAACGCGAAGAAATTCAAGGCTGCCATCTCTACCGAGTCGAAATCGCGTCTCAACAGCAAGTCAAGACCGGGATCCCCTACCAAAGATGGTGCAAGACCAAAGACACCCACCTCGCGGCCGAAAACACCCACTTCAGGACGACCGAAAACGCCTACGACGCCGCGACGAGGGACAGAGGAGGTAGTGGTTAGTGAGATGGATGTGAGCAGGATCGACCCCGAGGAGGTGTTGGTCGATTACCAGACCGTGGAGCTTGGAGACATCTCGGGAGAGATTGACGAGGCGCTGTTGAAGGATTATGGGGCCGACGATAAAGTTTTAGTCTCTATTAGGTGTGCGACCTTATGTTCTCAGGGAATTGCAGTTGGTTGACCGTTGTCGCGTCGCAGGATACGGCCTACCTCGAATCCTATCGTGTGGAACATAAATGACAAGAAGATTCAGCTTGATTCGCAAGCTGGCAAGTCACCGCAGGAGTTCAACTTTGATGAGATCCTCACTGGATCGGAGAACAAGCCGGTGTATAATGCTGTTGCACGCAGCCATGTATGTGCTGCTATGGACGGATACAACTCCGTCATATTTGCTTATGGTCAAACGGCCAGTGGCAAGACATTTACCTTGGTGAGTCCACCACTTCCATCCATGCTTGAGGATTCATCTTACCTCTTGATCAGACTGGCGATGAAGACCAACCTGGTATCATCCCCCGAGCTATGAAAGATATCTTCAGCTACATTCGACGAACCCCAACCCGCGAATACCTTCTCCGCTGCTCCTACCTCGAAATCTACAACGAAAACATCCACGACCTCCTCGCCCCTCCCTCCACCAGCGCCGCGCAACCCGTCCAAATCCACGGCATAGGCCCGAACGTCGTGCTCACACCCCTGCGCGAGGAAGTCGTCACCAGTCTGAAGGGAGTACGAGAGGTCCTGCAGCGTGGTGAGGGGAACAGGCGTACGGCGAGTACGGACTGGAACGAGCGGAGTAGTCGGAGTCATAGTGTGTTCAGAGTGGTTATTGAGAGTAGGGAGAGGGGCGAGAGGCAGGATGTGGAGGCATCGAGTGGAAGGATGACACCGGGGTTTAGGCCGCCTACACCGGGAGGGGCGAGGTTGCAGGCGAGGGGAGGGAGGACTGTTCAGACGTCAGTTTTGGTGGGTGTCTATCGCGTCCTGTCGGTGCTCAAGTGTCTAGTATCGACTAACGTGATATCTATAGAGCTTGATAGATCTCGCTGGTTCCGAGAAAGCTACATCTGACAAGGAGAGGACGCGAGAGGGGAAATACATCAACACAAGGTATGGTTTATGTCTGCTTTGTGTTGGCCCGTTCAGTAACCATCCTTCACAGTTTACTGACCTTGGGATCTGTCATTGGCACCCTGGCCGAGAACTCATCCAAGGGCAAGACGTACGTCTACTCAATTTGTTTCAATATGTGAATCCTAAATCCTCCATAAAGTGACCATGTGCCTTTCCGTAACTCCAAACTTACCCGGATGTTGCAACCTTCACTATCGGGAGATGCGCGCATATCCGTTGTGTGTACCATCAACCCTGGCAAAGATGCTGTGAGCGAGTCCACAAGCACGCTGCTTTTTGCCCAGAGGATCAAGAAGGTGCAACTGAATGCGCAGAAGAAAGAGGTGGTGGATACGGGTGCTTTGTTGGAGAGGTACAGAAAGGAGATCGAGGAGCTGAAGCAGCGGCTGGCTGAGCGCGAAGCCGATGCACCTGTTCGCAGCCGTAGACTCTCCGCTCGCGAGGTGGGTAGTATCGTGAATGCTAAAAACGCAACGCTTACGAAATCGGTTTAGCAACTGGACGAGTCGCGAGCAATGCAAGACCTCAACGCGCGAATCCGGCAACTCACTAACCTCATTCTTACGAGTCAGACCGTCGACGAGTCCAAGGGCGACGAATCCCGTCCTGCCAGCCCCACGAAGGTCGACTTCGACATGTCGCCGTACCAGCTGCAGCAGGAACTCCTCGCTGCAAGGAGACAACTCGACGTCCAGTCCAACCAAATCTTGTCGTTGGAAGCTGCTCTCCTTGCGAGACCGGTCTTGCCGCCCGACGCGCCAGACAGCGACAAGGATAAGATGCTGAGCGATCAGGCGAAGACGATTAGGGAGTTGGAGTTTGTCATCAATGGGTACGAGGATAACCTTGGTGAGCCTTTGCGACAGGTAAAAGAGGACGTGGAGAGGGAGTGGAGTGCGAAGTTGGAGAAGGAAACGAAGTTGAGAGAAGAGAAGGAAGCTTGGGCGGATGTGCTTGTCAAACAGCTGGAGAAGGAGAAGAAGGTAAGACCCTGCGCGTATTGTCATTGCCATTTTCTGAACGAGCCATCGTATAGACACGGACGAAGTTGGAAGAAGAGCGTCAAGCTCTGGCCGCCTTCGTACGGAAATTCGACGCCCTCGGTTTGGGCAACAGTATCGTTCTCCCACAGACGAAGCTGAAGCCGCCTATGCCTACACCAGGCGGTGCAGCCGCAGTCTTCGCTGAACGACAGCAAAGGCAGAACCGTATTCCCGCCCTGCAAGACCTGGATACCGTGACAGAGGCGTCACCTGTTCGATTCACTGTTTCAGCAGCTGCAGAACCGAGCTTGCTAGAGGAAGAATGGGACGGCATGGATGAGGCGAGTTTCGAGATCGTTGAGAAACTCCTCTCAGGTAAGGGCTCGGAGTCGCCGCAGAGTCCGTTGCGGGAAGTGTTCACGGAGAAGGAGAACGTGCCGCTATAGCATTAACATTGGTATGAATGGAAGTTTGGGATTGATGGAAGGACCACACCAAGTGTTGCGTCATTTGTGCATTTATATATACCTTGTCTCTGCATTGCTTTCTGTACTACTTACCCACTTTTGCTCATACCTTTCCTGCTATGACTATGATGACCAGTTTCACGACTGCAACTGTACGATTCGTATCGTGCGTTGAGACGTGCAGACGTCGAAAATATGAGGGTCGATTGGGTGGCAATCGGAAATACAATGGTAATAGAGCAAGTAAACAGGGTATCCTGGAACAGCTTGTACGATCCTAGACATTGAGTCCCTGCATAACTATATTAGTATCGATTATAAGTTTTTGACCTAGATCGCACTCACTCCATTGACAAACCACGTCTGGCCGTTGACCCACGTCGCCTCTTTCGACACCAAGAAGGACACCACAGATGCGATCTCGGATGTCTGACCAAGACGCTTCATGGGGTGCATGCCCTCGAACGTCTGGATCAGCTGCTGGCTCTTTCCGTTACGGAAGAGATCGGTGTCGGTGGGGCCGGGGGCGATAGCGTTCACTGTGATGCCTTTCGTACCGAGGTCTTTCGCAAGAACGCGGACGATCTGCTCGACGGCGCCTTTGGTGGAAACGTAGAGGACATAGTTGGGTGGAACGGCGGTGTTGATGGTGAGGGAGCTGGAGAAGAACAAGATGCGTCCGCCTGCGATTATACAAGATCGTATCGTCAGATAACAAAAATCTGTGTGAGAATCAAGACATACCTTCTTTGAGAAGAGGTGCTGCGTGCTGCGTCATGAACAGCGGCACTTTTACGTTGGTGGTGTAGTGCTTGTCATACGCCGCCTCGTCGATAGCGGCGAGGGTCCCATAGTCCATAACACCAGCATTGAGGACGAGGATGTCCAGTTGGCCGAGGGCTGCAACGGTCTCGTCTACAAGGCGCTTCGCCTCTGAGACGGAAGAGAGATCAGCTTTGATCGTGATAGCTTTGCCATCACCCTTCTCGTTGATCTCTTTGGCCAAATCGGCAGCAGCCTGGGTACTACTAACGTAGTTGATCACCACCGTTGCACCATCTGAAGCAAGCTTCCTGGCGATAGAAGCACCGATGCCTCTGGATGCACCAGTGACGATAGCGACCTTTCCAGCGAGAGGGAGAGACATGTCGATATGGTATGATCGAAGTTGACAAGCTAGGGATAACGGTGGAGATTTTCTGTGGCTCTTAAGATGAGTGATGTAAGGTTAAGATTCAGAGTACTTGCGCTTTTATAGCATCCGAATCAGAGACACATGGTAAGGAATTACAAGTACTATCTTCTGCGTAATCCAACGGACGTTGCGGTGGGTCGCTGGCTCAGACCAGTCAGCTCCTCGACGACGCGTAAGGCTGCCGCTCGCTTGGACTAGAAAAAATACAACTCTCCAGTCAGTTCAGTGATCTTTACTGTAACTATCTTCTAATGCAACGGACATTGTAGTTAGTCGCTGGCTCAGAGTAGTCAGCTCTTCGATGACGCTCAAGTCGTAAGTCTGCCGATACGGTACGATCCTCGAAAAAAAATGACTCTCCCGATAATTTGAGCACATTCGATGGTTTTAATCTGTTGCAACATCAGGGTTTCAGGGAATGAAAAGTGATGTCGCGGTCACAGAAGGCCTGGTTCACGAATCACAGGCTGGGAGAGGAATTGATGAACACTTTCTTTCTGGACGCATTGACTTTGTGACTGGAGCTTGTGGCCATTGTCACAACTTCCCGCGGGCTCGCAGCGGGATTCACAGATAGCAATGACTTATAGCAGCCAAGAAGAGTGACTGCACAACTTGAATGAAAATTCGCCGCAGACCTGACTTCTTACGGTGGAAGCTGCTTTGAGTCTTCGAGATTGACAGACCATTGATTCCCGCAAAGACGCTGTAGAAGATGAGAACACAACCTGTGGCATCCGGTGGTATCACATAGAAGCCACCCAGTCTAGGCTGTGTATCGCGGAACGGCACGGCTGTATTTGCAAGCTGTTCGCACGACGTCGTCGACACAGGTGCTTCTAAAGCCTGGACCACAGTGACAAAAACATTGATCCTTTGAGTAGCTATCACTGCTGAAGAAATCATCGTCAGCAGACGCATGTGTCTAAGAGGGGAGCACCTCACAATTGTTGCGGCTTTGTCAATGTTCATGTTGAGCTACCTCATGATGAGCCTCGGCATGGGACTGGCATAAAAGTATCCTCGATATCATGTTTCATGCCGCATACACTTGACTTGAACGAGCACCATTATCTTCGTCGTATGCATTCGGATAGGTATGATTATATAACTCTGACACCTGCAGTTACCGAACGACGATGAGCTCACGCTCAAATACCGTGAGGGTGAGTTCAGCATTCCTACGAATTTCTGTGGGTGTTGTTAGAAATTCCCCACCGCTAGCATACAGTAGATAAG